>JYJE01002400.1:1882-73352 GCA_000983655.1 Zymoseptoria brevis | reverse complement strand
AAAAGGAAGAATCCGACTACTATATACTACTAAGAACTAAAACTATACTATACTATAAATTATATCTAGTACTATTTGCCCTATAATATTATAAAAGCTTAGTTTATATATATAAGGCTTGTCTCCTATTAAGTAGCGGCTACTAAACTTAAAAGGGTAGGCAGACCCTTAAGCTATAGTCGGAAAGTATTAGAGGAAGAGTTTGCTAAATACTATTACGGATTTAGGACCGAGTAGTACTTTTAGAGTAGTTAATATAACGGCTTAGTAGTAGATGCGTCGTTATATATTATATTATTAGTACATAATTCATTAATTAATCCTTATATATGACGGCTTGGCGTGTTAGTCCTTCCTAATGGGGATGGTCACCGACGATATTACCGAACCATGTCCACCTAAGGCCTATTAAGCGAGGTGGTCTAAGAGCCTGAGACTACCTTGCCCTTATCAATGACTTCTCATACCATCAGTGATCTCGTCATATTTCATCAAGGGCCCGTCATATCAAGGATTCATTGGTGCCACCTCATTGATGACGATTCATATCGACCACTCTGGGTACTTTGACGATCGATCGACGTCTGTGCAAGCCCTGCCTTCAACCTACATGCATGTCATGATTGCATCTTTCAGGGGTGCCCCGAGCCGGATCTCTCCGCATACATCGGTATTGTGCATGCTCTGCAGGCATCGTCTCGAAACTCTGGATTGCACGTCAATGTCACCATGGTCTGGATTCTTGTTAGTGTTGACCACGCAATCCGTGCCCCAGGACGGCCCAAACACGCCCGGGGAGCTTCTATGATGTCCTAGTGGCTCGTGTCCGCCCACGCCGAGGCCGGCGAAGTCACCTTACGACGTCTAAATAACAAGGACCTGACCCTACCTGAGGCCGAAGTTCCGCGATCTTCGGAAGCGTTCAGGGGTAGTGTGACGACACACAGAAAGCTCGCTTCCTGAGCCCGATTCTGCAGGTTTTCGAAAGCGTTGCAAAGGAAGTGTCACGACACACCGAAAACCGAAAGATCGCTTCCCGCCACCATTTGCTGCCGAGACTCGTCGTACTCTGGACCGCTATCTACTTCTGATGTTGATTGCTCAAGTGCCGGAGTCAAAGCCATCCATGCTGGGGTGTTGTGGGCTTGCAAATACGAGGCAGCGAGGTATCCTAGCCAGTCCAATATCCCTGCTATCCGTATACTAGGGGATCGTGGCCACCGCGCCGCCACGTATCGACGATGCGTGTTATTATTCGATGATCTTGAGGTCTGAGAATGGACATCCTTCTTTCCCCACGGTTGAGGCCTGTACACCCGGTGTATATAGAGATAGGTTGCGGCCTCTCTTTTCCTCTTCTCTCTTCATCAGTCTACAGGTCTACCGAACCAGACCCATTACCACCACTCGACTCTTGACCGTCTACAAGTACTACAATGAAGGTAAGATAGCCTCGCAGTCTTCTATTGCATCCGTTTAATCCAAGTTAGGGCCTCTTCTTCATCCTTGCTGTGGCCGCCGTTGGTCCAGCTACAGTCTCGGCGGGCAGCACTCACGCGGCCTGTATTTGTCAGAACTCGTACCAGCACGTCTTCAACAACGACGCAACCATAGCAGGTAAGGATTCTTCTCCCCAGTGATCTTCGGCATTCGCTAAACTCTATCCTACAGCCTGCAATTTCGTGCATGGGGATCTCCAAGAATTCACCGAGGGCAAGGACAAGGGCGTAAAATATTGCCACAGCTGGCGTACGTTGTCTCTAGCGCTTGTCCGCGCGGGCGGCAGAGGCCTGATGTACCTAACACGAATATCACAGAATGCATCGATCAAGATACGTTTGATTTTCATTGCGTAGGTCACGGAGCGCGCGGAGGTCCGAACTGCTGGGGTAACCCGCCAAACGACTGCAACCCCAACGGTCGTATCTAGTAACGGCAAAGAGGCCAAGTCTGGTCGAGCTTGATTCCGGTCTCAAAAAGGTTTCTCGGCGGGCTTAGTATGGAGGGTAGGAGGAGGATCTGACAGACATAGGTACCGTCGCATTCAACATGCTTTGGGGAGCGGTAAACGCTCGCGAGTAACGATAGCCTAGAGAATGTCAATGCGAGCTGGTTTGATTGCGTGCCGCCACCCAGAGCCAGCGACTGCAGTGCCTTGATGCCTCTCGTTATGTCTGCGCTGGGCATGGAAAATCATGAGCGAGCTTGCACATCCGTTCGAACAGGAATGGCTCTATCGATAGCCGTGCTCTCCTCGCAGCAATAACTCAGCCTCAACCGTGAAGACTGCACCTGGCTCGATCCGACGCTGTCAGACTCCAAGTGTTGACTCATGGCAATCCTTGCAGTGTCAATACCCTCATCCGTGGAGCATACACCGAGACATCCGCAGATGTCCTTGGTCGTTGTCACTCACGATCTCTACATCTTGGACACGGGAGTCCACGGCTTCGTGTCTTTCAGACAGCTGGGCGGCTTAGCCAAGCTCGCAACTCGGCCCTCGAGACTTCTGTTCTGCTACAAGTTCGACCAGACAGCGTGTGAGCGACTTCGTTAGCTGCCAGGATTCACCGTCGTCGATGTTGGAACTCGCACAGAAAGAGGCAGTCGACTGAGAGCTGAAACCATCTTCTTCCTTCCATCAACTCTCTACACAGAACCTGTCCCAAACACACATTCATCAGCGATGATCATGAAAGACGACTGCAGTGGCTTGGGCATTCTTATTATATCTCGGTTTGAGCTTCTTCTGCTCGGCACCGAGGTCTTTGACTTTCCGGATCGGCCTCACGCCAATCGTCCAGGCACAACTATACTGATCCCGACTTGTGGAGGCTGACGGCGAAGACGAGGAGACTGCCGGCGCTTGATCTCTTTCTCCAGCCGGAAAATACCACTGGTGTAGGCATTAAATGCAATGCTCAGCCACAAGCCAGTCTCGCAGAGGTGAAAGATCTAAACTGCGCCTCCACCAAGACAAAGCTACTAACGGTCAAGTTGAGACACCGAATCCTTTCACTCCAGGGCAAACTTCCCCGAAGGATTCCCACACTGCGTGATATATGAAGACGACTGCTCAACATTCCACGAATACATCAACAACAATTTACTCAAGTACGCTCACCTCCGCCTCTTCTGCTCCATCGCTTCCCCTACTACCATACCACAATGAAGTTGACCACCGTCATCCTCACCGCCGCCTCCCTCCTAACCTCCTCTCTCGCCTCAGCTGGAGCAACAGTCCCCTCCTTCCACCTCAAGCCCACGCCCAACACATCCTGGAACATCCAACTATCCTCTGTTCCTACCCTCTCCACCGTCACAACTTCTCCCAAACCCGCTATCTATGATGTGGACCTCTTCGACACCCCTGCTTCACTCATCTCCTCCCTGCATGCAGCCAACATCTCAGTGATCTGCTACTTCTCCGCGGGATCATACGAAAATTGGCGCAGTGATGCGTCTTCATGGCCAAAAGCCGCACTGGGCAAGGACATGGATGGCTGGGAGGGCGAGAAATGGGTCGACGTTCGGTCCTCGGGAGTGAGAGATGTGATGAAGAAACGCATCGCACTTGCCAAGCGCAAGGAATGTGATGGCGTCGATCCGGATGTGAGTTCCTCTGCATGTTCACGTAGGAAGCGGTCGAATGCTAATCTGTGGTGACAGAACATTGACGGTTACAACAACGACTCCGGCTTCCCTCTCACTCAAAAGGATGCAATCTCCTTTGTCACCTTCCTATCCACCACCGCGCATGCAGCCGGCCTCTCGTACGGCCTCAAGAACGGCGGAGACATTGTTCCGCAAGTCGTAAATCTCTCTGAATGGGTACGTCCAGGCACTTTGCTCGAAAGGTCGATACATCTGCTGACTCGCTGGACCTAGGTGATCAACGAAGAGTGCACCTTCTACAATGAGTGCGAGTTGTACAAGCCATTCATCGACGCCGGCAAAGCGGTGTTACATATCGAGTATCCGGACACGAAGAAGAAGCTCAGCGAGAAGCAATTCATCGAATTTGCGTGCAGAGGGAAGAACCAGAGTGGTTTCTCGACATTGGTGAAGAAGAGGAACCTCGATGGTTGGACGAGGAGGTGTTAGTATGGGTCTACTGATTTGGACCTAAGTTGGGCCGAGGAAGGCTGAGAGGTGACCATCCGGAAGGACTTGGATTGTTTCGTCGTCGTATTCTATTGCTTCTCTCGGTATAGGAACTCAGAGCAGCTGCGAAGGTCGACACAACTATATCCGGGTCGTCAGCCTGCTCCAGACTTGGTCCATTGCGTCTGCGTCGTGCTTGACAATGATACAACGAAGGTACCATCCATGTGGATGCGTAGATCTTCCAGAAGTGGTGAACATGCTCAAACACCTCAGCGGAGCGTCGTCCTGACTGTTGCTCCTTCCCGATTCGGAAGGTCTGCCATGAACATCACATACATAATTAAAAGTCCTCCTAGCATTGCCCACATGTTCGTTACTGCCTTGATATTGAAGCCCCTGTATCTTCAACTTTTGAAAGTCCTTGGGCTGGTTGCTGACATCGCCCGCATGCCGCTAACAAGAGTCTCGCCTCGATGTACTTCATCTGCACTTCGCTAGCGCAGGTGCCTATATCTTACATGCCACCCATGAGCTCGCCCGCAAATTTCAAAGCATCAAGTCTTGACTCTTGACAAACGCCGCACGCACGTATCTGCCTGAAAGTGAATCAGGCTGACATCGATAAGTCCACGACTTGTTGACTTGTTGAGGCACGAGCCTGCAGCACTAGCGCCATTTGGAGACTGCGTTCGTCATCGTCGAATCTTCTACGCTCCCTGGCCTTGCTTCTCTTCCTTTACAACAACATCAACAATCCGAAAGTCTCTCGTTCCGCCTTGTGAACGACAGACGCTTTCCCTCCTCTCTTTCCGATTCCCTTCTTTCGAGAAAAGGTAAGCACCAACCCGCCATAACTGGGCACTTCACTTCATCCAGATCCTGACAGTTCTTGCAGCTTCGCCTCCGAAAGTAATGGCCTCGGCGGGATCTGACGATGGCTCCTCCGGCGGATACGATTCGGACGATATGGGATTCGAAGGAGACTCCGGAACCGCTGTACGCCCCGTGGCACCAGAGCAGACACTCCGTTGGTATCCCACGGCCTTGCAAAAGGAGTCACATGCTGACGACAACCCAGACGATGTGCACGCCGAGAACGTGCTGAAGAACGAGAACCTCTCCAACCTCTCTCTCGCCGCGCGCGCTTTCGTCCTCGCTCCGTCCCGAAATTTTCGCTCTCAGTCTGAAAGACGGTACACCATTCTTTCTTTCATCTTCAAGATCCATGACTGACTCTCCAACTCTAGCCGACATCGAGCCTCTGCTCACCCTCCTCGAGCGAGTCGACCGCGCGAAAACTTCCCCGCTCACCGGCTTGACGGGACCGGACCGTGAGAGGAGCATCACTGCGGCAAATTTGCAGGCGCTGACGGTCAAAGTGCCCAGTTCGGCGATGATGGTGCCAACTTTTGAGGGAGGAGGTGCGTGCGGCGGAAGAAAAGAAAGCGGACAACGATAAGATGCTGCGTACCGGAAGCTTTTCTCCAGACGGCAAGGGGGATGGTCTGGATGAGGCGACGAACGAACCCGCGCACGCTGAGTCGGTCCTCGCCTCCTGCAACATAGACCTGAGTCGCGCCGTGGTCACAGCGTTTACGCACATTTTACTCCGCAAGAACCAGCGCGAGAACTCGTCGGGAGAGTCGGCTGAGACGTTCCTCGGACGCGAGCGGATGGAGTGGAGGGAGAAAGTGGTGTACGACCTCCTCGTCCGGCTGCAGAACAAGTCGAACCAGCTTTGGGGAAGACTTGTGCTCTGGCTGGTCGCTGTAGAGGTTACAGGATGGAGGCTGAGAATGCTGTGGGTCTTCGCGGCGTGGATAGCTTGATCCTTTCTGCGGATGAGACTTTTTCGTGGACTTGCTCTCCTCATGACGTTTCGCTTTGCTGATCTGTCTCGCTGTCCTTCCCGAATGTGAACTCTCCCCTTCGAATTCGACCGGTGTCCAGGTTCCACAGGCGATGCGGCGAAACCGCCTTCGAGAATGAGCACATCACATTTCTCCCGAGTCTACAGATAACTCGTGTTGCTGTACAAAAGTCCGCTCTACCCGAGACGTACTGTATATGCTTCTCTCCACCACACAATTGAGCTACTGTCATCTCCCATCCGCACTCTCCTCATCACCATCCTGACTCCCATTCTCCCCCTGCTCACTCCACCCCTCCGCCTCCAACCCCTTCCCTCTAATCCCAAAACTCATCCCCAACCCCACAAACGCAATCCCCGCAAACACCCCAAACGCCAGCGCCTCGCCCTTCGTCTTCACCCTCGTGGCCGCACTAAACAGCGCTCCACTCATCAACGGTCCCAAAGCCCTGCCCGCCGCACTCAACGTCTGCGCCAGCCCGTTCAGCGTTCCCAGAACCGCATGACTCGGGGCGGAATTCGTGATGAGTAGCAAAGCGGATGTGAGACCACCGACAGAGGCGACGGTTTTGATGATAAGTACGCCACCCAACTCCGCCCAGAGAAATATCTTCCCTTTGGTGGTAGGGGATCCTGATCCATCTTTCCCATCTTTATACCCTACCCAAGGCATCAATCCAAAACTCACCACGAACCCCGCCAATCCCAACCGATACGTCGTCTTATTCCCCAGCCGATCGCGCATGTACCCGAACACGCCGACTTGGAAGACAATGGTAATGGCGCCGGCGAAAGCGAGGGAAGTGCCGATTTCTTCCGGACTCAGGGAGCGGCCGATGGGAGGCGAGGAGCCGGAGAAGATGGGGTAGAGGGAGTTGTAGGCTATGTTGGAGAGTTGGAAGAGGAGGTAGGTGGAGAGGAGGAGGAGGGTATTGCGATTTAGGACGGTGTGGGTTTCGGGGTGGGGGAGGTCAGTGGAATTTGTGGAGGAGACGTCGGAGTCGGCTTCAGAGGCGGTAGAGGAGGCGGAGGAGAGGAGAGGATTCGACTCGCCGGGTCGGGATTTTGACGGTGTTGTTGGACGAGTGTAGGTCGGTCGTTGGGAGTCGCCGCTGAATTGCCATATCCAGGAGAACAAGCTCTTCATGCGTTTCTTGAGCGGCGGGAGTTCGCCCTCGGGTCCCAAACTCTCCTCCAAGAAAATCGCCGTGAGGACAAAGTCAATCACCAACACCACCGCGGCGAACACATTCGGCCAGAGGTATGGATACGGATTCGGCACGCCCGGCTGGAACGGTTTGTCCTGGAACACCAACAATCCACCCACCAGCGGTCCCGTAATGCCTCCCAACCCATATATCACCGGCAAGTACGTAAACGCGCGACTCTGATTCGAGCGGTCCGTTATCTCCCCCAAACACGTCGATATCACGCCCTGATTCCCATTCACCAGTCCCATCATCAACTGCACGAGTATAGCCTGCCACAGCGTGCGACAGAATCCAAACGCCATAAAACACGCGGCTGTCAAGATCGTCCCCGTCAAGACAATCGGTTTCCGCCCGATACGATCCGATAACCAACCCCAGAGGAAATTGGTCGCGAATTGCGCGAGCGCAAAGGCGGAGGCGATGAGACCTACGTATAATCCGATTTCGGACTCTTTGATGTCCGGGAAGGTGGATGCCATGGAGGGTAGGTAGGGGGATATGCTGTTTAGGGCGGTTTGTTCGGCGAGGGCGATGACGGCGAGGATGGCGAGTTGGCCTTTTGGGAGAGGGGTTTCGTCATGGCTGGAGGTGGAGGAGGAGCGGGAGGAGGTCGAGGAGGAGCGGGATGGTGTGCCGTTGGATGGGCGGTGGAGTTGGGATTTGGAGTCTTTCTTCGTGGGAGGCGGTGGTCGGCCGGCGTTGCGGGGTGGTGCGGTGGGGAAGGTCTGGTAGTGAGGTGTTGTGGAGGATTGGCGTTGGCGGAGGGAGGGTTTTAGAGGCCTTGTTTCATCGTTGGGTGGTGCCATCTAATGGCGGAGGAGGGAGGGAGTCAAGGCTGCGAGATGCGAGGTCGCATGAGGTAGAGGGTGTTGTCGGGAAGGCGGAGTTCGGAGGGCGGTGAGGTCTGAGATATATGTCCGCTGGCAGTATCGTCTTCCAAGCAGATCTTGAGCAATCAAGGTTGTTGTATGTCTGTACAGCACAAGTGAGTCGATATGACCACGAAAAATCTCGCACGAGAGCGGAAGCCACACGCGAGCCGTGATGTCAGAATGCGTCTGCGTGAAGCGTGGGATGTCTTTATTCGACCTATACCCTCCCGTAGTGACACAGAGTAGTTCTATCCCACTCCGCCCCAAGGTAAACAGACACGGATGTCGCACGAAGTGCAACTTAGACCGCAGCATGGGACGCATTGAAGAGTACCTACATTGATACATTGGTCAGAAGACGATCTACTCTAGTCTTTCTATTCCCTCTATTCCTTTTCATGCTCATTCCTGTCTTCGTCACTTTCCAGCCCTTCGAACATTTCTCTACCAGCCTTCTCCTCCTCTCTCAGCATTTCTGTACATTTCCAACAGTCCTCCAAGCTCGATTCCCAAGCAGCGTTCCCATGCAGAGCCCAGCGAAGCAGATCCAAGACCTTCTTACCCTACCGCACCCTTCCATCCTCCTCCCCAAAAGCGACCAAAACCCAATATCCAAGAAAACTCCAACCGACGCCTCGCAAACGCAATGCAGTATTCCCATCTCTTCCAACAATGCAAACGAAACGGCAGCAAAGCTCACTTCGCATACGCCGAACTATCGCACGTAAAACTACCCCTCACCTCGCCCTTATTAAACTGCGTCAGAATATCCTCCACGCTCGCGTACGTTCCGCAAACCAACACCAGAGCGCCGATAATCAGTACCGCCGCGTTGGTGATGGACAAGATGATGTTTTTCCGCGAGGCGTTCCATTTTCCTTCTTTGATGAGCTGGAACCAGAATAGAGCCGGGAAGTAGAATGTGAAACCCGAGATGAACAGCGCGGAGATGAGGCCGAGAAGAGCGTTGAAGAATGGGATCGCCTCGGCGATGACGAATGCGATGAGTGTGAGGAAGGCGATGAGCGACATCCATACTGCCCAGCCTTTGACGGAGTTGATGAAGCGGAGCGGGGAGTTGGGGAACGCGCGGTTCATGATGTACTTGCCCACCACGGTGCCGTTGATGGATCCGGAGATGAAGATGACCGGAAGCGCGACGCCGAACGCCACGCGGGTGACGATGTGCGAAGCGGAGAGTAGTGCGGGAGATGCCACGGCGGATCCGACGAAAGCGTAGATCAGTGCGCCCGTGACGGTGTAGATGAAAATCTCGATGATGCCCAGCGCCCAGATGGATTTGACGTAGTCTTGCGGACGGTGCATTTCGGACATGAAGGAGAATTGGCAGACGGCGAAGGAGTAGGCGAAGATGATGTTTGTGACGGAGAGGAAGGCGGATGCGAAGGTCGTTCCCTCTTTTGGCCAGGCGGACCAGTCGACGCCCGAGAGACCTCCTGGACCGTTGTGTGCTTCGATGCCGGTGGCGATGATGGTGATCATGATGGCGAGGATGATGGAGACGAAGTCGATGTATCCGAGAATGGCAAATTCGTGGAATGTTGGGGGCAGAGCGACGGCGAAGAGGATGATGGCTGAGAGTACGCCCCAGACGAGAGCGCAGGTGGACGGGTCGTCGACGATGCGGATCCAGGCGATGGTACCTGTGAGGACGTGCGAGCCGACGAGGAGAACCAAGAACAGCACGAACATGGCGGAGGTGAGGTGGTAGCCGAATTTACCCCAGATGAGCTGAACTGCATCGGCGTAGTCGGCGACGTGTGGATGGCGGAGCTTGACTTGCCCGACGACGTAGGAGGTGTAGATGGCGACAAGGCCGAGGCCGATGCAGAGGATTACACCCGGGACCATTCCGACGGTGGCGAAGGCGGAGGGCACGGAGAGGGAGCCTAAAGCGATGGCTTCGACAATGAGGCAAATTGTCAAGCGCTTCCAGCCGAGTTTTTTGAATTTAGATTCGCCTTCGTGGAGGGTGGTTTGTTGGGTGAGGTCGTTGGATGAGACTTTCTCCGCGAGATCTTTTTCCGGGTCAGAGGATTTCTTGTTGCTGTCGGAGTCGGAGGGGAGGTTGTAGCCCTGGTCGCGGGCGATGCCATAGTCGGTGGAAGCCATGATGAGTGGGATCGGGGTGGTATCCCGAGATTGGAATTGTCGCTGGGCAGTAAGGTTGAAAGTCTCACCCGTGAGGACCGAGAGGCGACTGCAGGACTGTAGCAATGGGATTCGGAATGCTGCTGGGGTGAGGAAAGGAATGGAAAGAGGTCGTGTGAGGGGAGCGAAGAAGGTTATGAAGGTCAGTAGATCTCCGCCTTGTCCCAAGCCACCAAAAGTTAATAGTATATCGACCGTGTGACCTCTTTCAAGCACGATCAAAGATAACGAAGGTAATCAACGGCAAGTCCAGCTCGTCCCGACGGGAGCACATCCTTCCACTGGGCCACTGCGCGCACAAGCACACCCACATCCACGGCGCACACACCTACCGAAACCCTCCGATCCAGTGTGTGCGTGCACAGGATAGAAGCACCGTTTTGGAACATGTTCTTCCGTGGATCCACCCGTAGAAAATCCACCGCGAACGAGAGCAAAGTCTGTGTCACTGGCCTAGCGGTATATGTGGAGATGGATGCCACATCCTGGATGGAACGACATCATTATGCGCAATATGTCCAATGGAAGCGCCGCAAATTCGTCCGTAGAAGATACGATTGGTGTCTTGTCTCTGATCTCTCTCGCCTGCGAAGACTTTGCGGATTGCTCTCGTTTGCGATAATTTCGTGTAAAATCCGCGTAGGTCGACAGCGTGTTGATACATTCAGGAAAAGCCCATCCTTTCCTCCCTCCAACTTTCCAATTTTCAGCATAATGACGACGTTCATCTAAAAAAGAAAGCACCAGCAACCAGCCCAGCCAAGCCTCCACGTCGGCGCCACCCGCAACGCTTGACCGGGTATTAAGCTCCACTTTCTGCGAAGCTTAAGGTAAACCTGCAAGGGCTGTTGGTGCCAACTTTTGTTCGAGAACAACTTCTTCGGGTCGACATTTGGGAGAGAGCTTCGGATGCGGCGAGGCAGCTGAAGAAATAATCTCCGCGACGATGATGGACATGTACCCATTCTTCGAGACGAACTCGACTCGGTATGGCCTTCGACAAGCTCGACAGGGCATCTCGTGCCGACTACCGACACTTTGCAGGGTTACGTTCAGAGCCTCACTTTCGCCGGGTATGTACCGTCCAACTCAACTCCTCCCTTACCTCTCCGCGAGTTCCCGGGGCAAATATTGTGCACATGCGGTCTTCGCCGAGATCCCATTGCTCTCTTCAGTCTTCACGACCATCGTCAGATCTGAAACGCGCGGCGTACATAGCCCAGCCTACCGAGCCATCGAGCGGCGTTCGCCAACCCATACGCTCTTACATCGAATACACGCGACCACCTTCCCCAGCAATAACGAAGCTCGGAGTCGTTGCCGCTCGAACAATGGCCCGAGACATCGCCAACCATGGGTGTAGGGCTTAGGCTGAGTCTCGTTCCGGCGAAGTGGCTCGCGAATCTGCGATGGTATGAGCTACGTATTGTAGACGGATGATGCGCCTCCGATCATTCCGGAAGAGGACATCGAAAACTAGACCGGAGGCATGATGTCGAAGCGTTAAAAATGTCGAGACCTCAGGACGAGGTTGTCCGGCGTGTTACTGTCAACTCGTCAGTGGTTCTTGGAGCTGACGTGGCCAATGAAGGGAGCACGTGAGGCTTCCGTTAGCTCTGGAGTTATCGTGCTGGTCATCCCTCTCAGAGACCGTTCGTTACTGACTTGCAAATGCGATACAAGACGATGGTGATGGGAAGACAATGGCGATGAGCGAAAGGATGGGTTTCGAGCAACAGCAGGCGTCGGACTCAGCTCCGCCCGCGCTGACCACCTATTGCCCTTCGTCTTTCCAGCTCTGACCACTCTTCAACATCGACATCTCTTCTTCACGACAACATTCTTACTGGCAAAGTACTTCGATTGTACACTCTCCTTCGGCCAGCGCATCAAACGCGTATGTACCATCCTCGTGGCCACCCGTGGAGATGCCGCAAGATGCAGAGGGCGGGGTCCTGTAATCCCCATCTCTCACGTTCACGCTGGATCTGAATCGTGCAGACACAGTTGAGGTTACAGCATTGCCTCGACTCGATATGTCCATACCCTTCACTTGCTCTCGAAGGACAATGAAAATGGCGCATATGCCTGCACCGAATCGCAAAATGGACGGCACTAAAGTGCTCTTTTCAGCTGCTTCCAAGATTCACGTCCACAATTCACGACAACTCACCGCCGCCGATCACGAGCATGTCCTCCGACAACCTTCATTAGCCCCACGTTTCTTATTCTTATTTCTCTTGTGTTCGTCTTCATCGTCAGCAATGCTCTGATCTCAGCTCCATCATCCATCACCACTGCCCTCCTCCAGCCCTTCATCATGGCGATCCGCTGGCTCTTCGCCCTAATTTTCTGGCTCCAGACCCTCCTCTCCGGCCAGCAAGTCCTCGCCAGCATCGCTAGTCTCCCCTCTTACCCTCTCGCCGTCAGGTCACCATACCTTTCCACCTGGCTGCCCAGCACGGGCATCCAAGATGTAGCGAATGCGCAACCCGAGTTCTGGGCCGGACAGGAGCTCAATTGGCCAGTGTTGGCCCGTGTCGATGGCAAAGCGTATGCGCTACTGAACTCGCCAGCAGAGATCTCGCGTACAGTGACAGCTGCGAAGACACTGGAAGTACGCTATTCTTCGACGCACACGTGGATTACATTGGGAGCTGGCGAAGTGAACTTCACGCTGGACTTCTTCTCACCGGTGTACCCTCGGAACTTGCAGCTGCAGTCCCTGCCGTACTCTTACCTGACGATTGAGGTGAACACGGATCAGCCGAGAGATATAGAGGTCTTCAGCGCGATCGATCAGAGTTGGACGCAGCAGAATGGGGGCTCGAGCATCAACTATACGAGTACAGACTCGACTGGGTACTTCCGCTTTTTCGACAAGAACCAGACGCCGTTCCAGGAAGTCGACGACATGGCTGCGTGGGGATCTGTCGTTTTCGGCACGGCGAATGATGGTAATGTCACCTGCGCTTCCGGGCCTGCGCGAGATGTCTTCTCCGCATTCATCGACAATGGAGATCTTGCGCAAATGCCGAGTGATGAATCAGGATCCAACATCGCCGGTCTTGCGGAATCCCTAGGTCGAGTGGGCAGTGAGGGTGCAGCCGTTACTTTTGGTGTTGGGTTTCAACGAGACTTGGCGATCGAGTATTTGGGCGATGTCCAAACTGGGTACCATCGAACTATGTGGCCGACGATTGCAGAGGCTTTCGAGTTCTTCATGGGGAATCACAAGCATGCGAACGACTTCTCTGAGAAGCTCGATCGTCAAGTGCGCACCAAGGCAGAGTCGATGTCTGATGACTGGGGAAGTCAGTACGCTGATATCTGCGAGGCGAGCGTGAGGCAATGCTTTGCGGCGTATGAGTTGACGGTATGTGGCGTTCTTTTCCGGTAGATGATAACCA
Source organism: Zymoseptoria brevis (assembly GCA_000983655.1). NCBI lineage: Eukaryota > Fungi > Ascomycota > Dothideomycetes > Mycosphaerellales > Mycosphaerellaceae > Zymoseptoria > Zymoseptoria brevis. Next base: position 59,710 of record JYJE01002400.1, on the reverse strand, counting down.
AGCTGACGACACGTGCAGGTTCCAATCAACAACCCCACAACAGAACCGTGGGCTTTCCTCAAAGAGATCTCGAGCGATGGCAACATCAATACTATCGATCTCATCTTCCAGACCTGGCCGATCTTCGTCTCGCTGAATCCTGAGTGGATCAAGCTACAGCTTCTTCCCGTGCTGGAATATCAGGCCTCGGGACGCTGGCCGAAGAAGTTTACCATTCACGACATGGGAACTCGTACGTTCCTCCATTGCACCGATGATTTTGTAGCTAACCCACTCCCAAGACTACCCCTACGCCACCGGCCACGACGACGGCGTCGAAGAAGACATGCCCCTCTTCGAAACCTCCTCGATCCTAATCCTACTTCACGCCTACGAACAATTCTCCAACTCCACCTCTCTCACCGACCGCTACGCCTCCCTCCTCCCCAGCTGGGCCGACTACCTCGTCTCCAACGCTCTCTATCCATCCACCCAACTCTCCAGCGTCGACGCAATCTTCCCCTCAGCCAACCAAACCGATCTCGCAATACAATCCACCATCGCCCTGCAGGCCGCCGCTCGCCTCCTCTCCAACTCATCCTACTCCTCTGTCGCCTCGTCATTCTCAAAAACCCTCTACGACTCCGGACTAGGACTCAACACAGTCACACCATCCAACGACTCCTACTTCACCTACAACTACGACCACCCCGACTCCTGGTCCGTCCTCTTCCCCGCTTTCTCCGACATCCTCCTCAACCTCTCCACCTTTCCCACTTCCGCCTACTCCCACCAGAACCAACTCTCTCAAACACCAGGAGGCCTGCCTTTTGCTCACGCCCCGGCCGCAAATGTGACCGGCGTCTCCTGGGCGCTGACAGATTGGAATATAGTCTACGCCGCCGCTTCAGGTAATGAGGAGCTGAAGAAGAAGGTGGTGCATTCAACGTGGGAATTCATGACGAATGGTTTGAATCGTATACCGTTTGGTACGAAGTATGTTGTTGAAGAGGGTGCGGAGGAGGGACAGGTGGGGTTGTGGATTGGAAATAAGGCGAGGAGTACGGTTGGGGCGCATTTTGCGATTCTGGCGGTTGAGATGGGGGTTTGGGAGGGGTTGTGAGGTGTGGGAGGAGGATTGCTTGAGGTTGGAGAGGCATTTTTGAGGATGAGTCCTTGGATGGGAAGCGTGAAGACTTGGTTACATCATCATGAAGACGCTCACATGCTGGTAGATGAGGAACAGAACGAATTACAGATACCCAGAACAATTTGAAACAGAACCATTGCATTACTGCCTGCGAAAGCACTCGCGCAAATTGCCATCTCGTGCAGAATCTCGTCCACTGATGGCTTCTCCGAACCGTGCGCATCATTGTATCACTTCAGCACGATATCATGGATAGGCAGGAGCCGTTGGATACGACATCGATCGCCCAATCAGCGGCAGCTTACCGATGATAAGCAAGCCCCAACCCCCTTTCGTGAGCAGGAATCTGGCCAACATCCTCAGGAACAGCCAACTCCTCCGTCACAACTCCTTGTTGACACATCGTGTCCCACACCCTGAAGACCTCATCCATGGCATGGAATTAGCGACGGACTCCGACGTAGAGCAGAAGCGAATCCTGAATATACTTGCGACCCGTGAACCTCCACACACGATAGTACATCGTCGCTTCGGCGAGTACCACGAACTTATAGCGATTGAATGAACGGTAGGCCTGGGCGTTCTCGCTCGAAGTGTCTGCTTCCATGCCAATGAAGTCGAGTGACTTTGCTTCTCTCGGCCAGACTAGTTGGTCAATGGTCGATGGGGCGGAGTCGTAGATCTGAAAATATCAGCGATTGTGCGGTTTCTTGCATGGCGAGCTGAACCGACCCTGCCATATAGCCGATGTCTCTGTTCGACGCTAGATCTATCCAACGCTACCTCCCCGACTGTCTGGTACAGCGCCTCCATCGCAGTATTCATCGCCTCGCACGACAGTCTCCGGCACGTACTCACGTACTCCTTCAGATTGAACCTCATCTGTACAGGATGAAAGTCGTCCTGGAGATGTGGCTTGATGATCTCTTCGACATGCTCTTGGCTGAGCTGGCCGAAGCGATAGATCCACAAGTTGGCGATCATGTTTCGCTCTCTGTTGTTGAGACTTGGATAGGATGAGATCCTGTTGAGAAGGTCAGTTCCTAGCCCAGACGGATTCCGTTCGGACGACTGACATTCGACCTGTGAGATAAATCGACTTCGCCGAGTAGACTCCGCTGGAGCGATCGGCGAGCGACTGTTCATTCTCCGCAACTGTCTCCTCCATCTCTTGTAGACTCGCGCTGAAGAGCAAGACTGAGGCTTGGGACATGCTCAGGTTTGTGCTGGGCGGTCGTAACGTTGTCTTGTCAGGCGCTGTAACCATAGCATCGCTGTGTGCTATCGATGCTGACATGGCCCCTAGCGGTGAACCCCGGCTCTCACTATCACTACGGATAGAGTTCGGGGCTTGACGCTTCTCGATTCGACTCTTCTTGATCCGACGCAGCATATCGCTTCCGGACATTGCGGCGGGAGTGGTGTGTGCTTGCTTGGTAAAGGTGACGACCGAACAATCGAGCAAGCAGTGAGTTGCGAGCGAGAATTATCGTAACTCGGTGTTGTTTTTGACCAAGTGTATGACTCTTCCCGGTTGTTGAGGCGACGCTTGCGGTGATACAATTCACTTCAACCACGTTTAAGCTTTCTTAGCGTCAACCTTCGCCTTCCCTGCCGAGCCTGAGCAAACCCCGTCCTACCGCCTTGTCTCCATGAGCTCATCAGAGGGAACGCGGGGAATTGTGATAGAAGAAGGCGATCGGCGAACAGTGAGTAATGCTCAAGTTCGATTGCATTTTCACCAAAGCCGTGCGCAATATGTATTAGTGCTTCCCAAGCTGCCGCTCGAGCTGCCGGAGGCGCTCTGCACAGATTGTTGCGGTACTCAAGATCATCCCAGAAGCCAAGAATGAGGATGGCATTATCTTGCTCTCCGACTCGGACCTCCAGCCATCCTCAAATCAAGCCCCCTTTCTCCTCCGCCTCCGCCTCCGCCGCAGTGACATTCCTGTTGAGCTCCTCAATCGCTCGAGTCATCTCAACGATCTCCTCGTCCTTCCAAAGTGTGCTCTGTCTCGGGTCAAGCCGCTTGTATTCAAAAGGCACCGAAGTTCCAACAACAATTGCATCGCCCAATCTATGCAGAAGTTCTCCAGTGACAGCAAGTTGTTTTGAGTGCGTTCTTGCTTGTCGAAGTTCTGCTGAGGTAATTCCGTTGTTCTCCATGGCTTCGTGCATGATCTGCGCCGACGCGCGCATGTATGCGAATGCGGTCTGTTCGGCTTCGACTGCTTGACCCAGGAGGAGGGTGTCGTTGGGATCACGTTTTCTGACGGGTATTTTCAGGTAGGTAGAATTCCCTCGGCCGTCGCGGCTGAGGCGTGCGATGTTTAGCGCGGATGTGTTGTTGGACATGTTGAAGTGCGATGTCTGCTATGCGAGCCGTTAGAGATGTGTTCCAATGCCTAAGGCGAAAATGCGGCGAGGTTGGAACGTGTTCACTCACTCAATCAGGCGTGCCAGTAACACCGACATCTCGGACCATCGAAGTGGTTGATTGAGCGATTGTTGGAAACAGAAGATTTAACTGAGGACAAACGAATGTGATTTCGCACATGAAAAGCACAGACTTACAGATCGCACTAGTGCGTTTGATACAACGGATCTGGCAAGCGCAGCAAAAGCTTTATTCTGATGGCGATTGGCATTGAGTCTTGAGTCTTTTCTTTGTTTTCCTGAATATGACTGGAAGCGTTCTCTGTAAGAGCATCAAAGGCCTAGGAGAAGCTCGAGAAGCACAGACATGTGTGCTACCTCGACCCGTGGACTCGATCATAACTCCCCTTCATGTCAGTGGTCTGCTGTCGTCAAGTCTCCCAGAAGGAGGAGCCTAGGGTGTTGGAGCGAACCTAGAACAAAGAAAGTCAGTGTTGCGCTTGACCCCAATGACACGCCTAAGACTGCACTCACAGCTGAGAAACGTTTCTCTCGGCACCTGCAATTTGTGCGATCATCAGCGCCGCCACATCGTCGTCCTCCGAGCCGCCACCAAATCCAAGAAATGGAATGTCTCCGAGACCCCCCAGGCGAGGGTTTAGCCCAAAAAGTCCGGCATCAGTATACACCATGGTCTTGATCCCTTTGCGGCCTGCTGCACGCATGCTGCTCCTGTAATCCACGCGTTGACCCTCCGCCAGGGGTTTGACGACATACAAGAAGGTGGATTCACACAACTATTGAACGGAGTCAGCATCTCTCATGTGGCGATCTCGCCATGCAGTACTCACGAGACCAAATATGCGGCCGGAATGCTTCTGTCGAGCCAGGTTGTGATCATCGTGGTTGCCCCAAATTGAGCCCAAATCGAGATGAGCGGCAGTAGAAGCGCCCAACAGGCCCGTAAAGATGGAGACAGGAAATTGCTTCAGTATTGTCTTGTACGCTTCACTTCTCTGCGCATTGGTCGTTCCTTTCCACAGGTCGTAGCCTCCAGTCTGATCGACGAACTGAAACATGCGGACTTCCATCCAGTCCATCATTCGACATTGGATGTCTTTCACATGATTGAATAGAGTAGCTTGCAAGTGGTCATGTTGGTATGCTACATCAGATTCACGGTACGTGGCGTTGATAACGATGTCCATATGCTGCCTCGTGGGCATCACGTACCTCCAGACCGCGACGCTTGCGAGCGCTTTCGCTCCTTCCAGTGCGTTGTTGGGAGAGCACCCGGCACCGACCATGGATACGTTGCTTGATGCCTCGCTTGTGGCGCTGTTGAGCTCAGTCTTGGCCACCTAGTCCGGAGAGTCCAAAGGCCAGCCCGTTACTCGACTCTTCACTGATGCCCCAGGAAAGGTTGGGAATGCCTCGAGATTTTGCGCCGCAGTGAGATACCGCTTCTCATCGTCTCTCGTACCCAAGTGCGCTATGCCGTCACACTCACGAGGCGTCGTAACGAACACATTGACATTCAGGCGCTGCAAGATCGGATTGGTGATAGTTTTGATCCCACGCCTATCAGCAGTTGAAGGCTGCTGATCTGATTTGTAAGGTGCGTTGAACGCCAGACCGTTGATGACCGCGGGCGGTGCTGAAGTGAGCTGGCCCGGCTTTGGTATTGCTGGCGGCGGACGAGCCTTGTCCGCAACTTCCCAAACTTCCTTGATTGACTTGTCCGGCGTCTCCAGCACGGCCTTCTTGATGGTGTCGATCTTGGCTTTGTACAAATCCCGCATGTTGAGCTGAACCTTAGCCTTCATCTCGGCATGTTTTGTCGCCTTACACACTGCAGCTTCCTTAGCAGCTCGAGCAGCCTGAAGCTGTCGCTCGAGCTCTGTCTTCAAGACCTTGTCATCGTCGTTCATATCGGCTAGCGACGCCTGGCTAGCGCTGCGAAGAGTGTCGAGCATCGCCATGCGTTCTGCGGATCGGCTGGTGTCTGCCAGAGGCCTTCGATAGCAAAATTTGCCCTTCAGCGTTGAGTCGGGAATCTTGACATGATATCCGAGCGAAGATTGAGCAAAGTGAAGTTCCTGAGACGATGTCGCTTCAATGGGCATGACATTCGACTCTTGACTCATTGAGGGTGTGGTGACCAGTGTGTTGGGGCATGGTACCGTGAAGATTGTAAGAGTTACGCCGTGGCTGTCGAGGTGAAGTGAGACGAAGCAGATGAAGTGGAATCGTCGTCGCGAAAAGCTCCGATGGCGCTAGCGCGGACAACAACGGGATGACCAGCAGAAGCGCAGGCAGTCACGGTGAGCGGCAATGAAATGCGTTTGAGTAGCGGAAGAGCTTTGACCTGGGCAGTCAAGAACATGAAGCGGAATGAGAAATTATTCTTACCAAGCAAGCTGAAATGTTGCGCAACATCTCAGCGATTTGTAGAGCCAATACCACTCCTCCCTCAACGAAGATTCTCGTTCTCCGCGCGGCATCAAGTCAAGCACTCCATCAATCGCGCCCAAGCCTCCTTGGGACGACAAGTCCACCGTGCTTTCTGGGTAACTTTGCGAACTTCTCAAGCGCTCGCTCCTCCGCCTCACGCGAGACCGCTTGGTCTTCAGTCTCCTCTCACGCGCTGCCGTCACTCTCCCTTAACGCTCGTTCTTATGCCGCATCATACGCTCGCTCCTCGGCATCCCGCCTCGCCTCCATGGCATTGATCTTCTCCTCCATCCATGCGGACATATCCTTCGCCATGAGCTTCCCACCTGCTTCCCAGTGCGCGTCCATCGCGTCCTGCCTCACGTCTGGGATGAGAGCACGCTTCGCTATCGCCTTGGCCGCCGTTACTTCTTCTGCGGCGGCTGCTCCTCCTCCGCCTCTTCACTTGACTGAGGTGGAGCGCCGCGCTTTGCTTGACCTTCGGCTTTGGTGAGGTTCGCGCTGTGTACATCTTCCTGTCCGTGTGCGCGGTCCTCTCCACCCGCATAGTCCGCGGCAGAATTTCCCAAGGAACCGAGAGCGGCTTTACAATTTTCGCGCACCAAGTCCGCCTTTTCGGCCAAATCCTTGGACTCTTGAGCAGCTTCGCATTTCTCCTTTGAAGTGGCACTACGCTGCAACAACACCTTGTGCGCAACCTGTAGTGAAGTATGCATGAGCTTATGGGCTGTTTCACTGGCTTCAGCGACGAGCTTGTGTAGCGCTGCGGCGGAGACGTCGTGTTCTTCTTTCAGGGATTGCAACTTTCTGACTTGCTCATTCGCTTGCTGATAGACGTGCTCGACGGTTTGCTGAAGAGTTGGCTCGTTTTCGTTTCGCGGCCCGAAGTCGTAAAGAGAATAGCTCGGTATAACCATGATGCGCGGCCAGAGAGGTCGATGTTGTGGTGAAAGAGAGGAGGAAGGATGTCTCGAGACATAGGCGAAGGAAGGAAGTCGTGCGAGGCCAGAGTTGGGTACGTCACTAAAGCTTAAGTGTAGGTGAATTCACGTGCAGCGGTCAAGGTCCGAATGAAGGCAATCGATGGAATGTACATGGTCGTCGAGAGCGGAACGATCTAGATGGTGGTGAACGGATTGTTGTCTTGACGTAATGATCGATACTCACTCAACCAGCAATATCAACCCTCCCCTCCGCCGCCTTCCCGCCCACCACGGCCTCTCCCTTCTTCACCTCCACCTCTGCCGTAGCCTCACCCTGCTGCTCCTCCCAATGCAGCCGTTCCGCCTGCTCAATACACCTCATATTCGCCGCCAACTTGTTGATCGTCTCCTCATACTCATCACCCTCATCCGAGTCAAATACGATGCCTCCTCCTGCCTGCAGATACGCAACGCCTTCTTTGACCATCATAGTTCTCAGCGCAATGCACGTGTCCATCGCTCCTTCCTTGCCTTCACCGTTTGTAGTGTTCACACTGTCGAAGCCAAAATAGCCCACCGCGCCAGCGTACACGCCTCGCTTCTCACCTTCCAGTTCGGCGATGAGTTCCATCGCCCTCACCTTCGGCGCGCCGGAGACCGTGCCTGCTGGGAAGATGGATCGGAAAGCGTCAAAGCGGGTCTTGTCCTCACGGAGGATACCGGAGACTTCGGACACGAGGTGCTGGACGTGAGAGAATTTCTGCACGACCATGAGTTTGTCGACGCGGGTGGAGCGAGGGTCACAGACACGGTTGACGTCGTTGCGGGCGAGGTCGACCAGCATGACGTGTTCTGCACGGTCTTTGATTGAAGCCTTCAAGGTGGCGGCAAGGGTTGCATCATCATCGGGAGAGGCGCCACGTTTGACAGTGCCGGCGATAGGGTGGGTTATGATCCGGCCGTTCTCTTCCTTGACTAAGACCTCCGGACTGGCTCCCACGATCTGGAAGTCGTCGCAGTCCAGGTAGAAAAGGTATGGAGATGGATTTACCGTCCGGAGATGTCGGTAAATGTTGAAGGGGTGCAGGCTGGTTGGGCGGGCGATGCGTTGGGAGGGAACAGCTTGGATGATGTCGCCGGTCACAATGTGCTTCTTGAGTGCTGTGACGTGGGCTTCGTAGCCAGATCGGCCGATGTTGCTGGTGTACTCCCGATCCAGGATAACGGGCTCCTGAGGAGGCAGAGGCAGATCCTTGCTCTTTAGCACTTCCACGAGTTTTGCCAGCGTTTCCCTTCCAGCGTCATAAACCGCCTGCAGCCCATCTTCCTTCGTCTCTCCGCGAGGAACATGCAGATATGTAATTATCAAAATCTTCTGGAAGAAGTGGTCCACTGCGACAATGGTGTTGTATAGCATGAACAGACTCTCCGGCACTTCAAGGACATCCTTCATCGATCTCTTTGTCTTCGGCTCAAAGTACCTGACACAGTCGTACCCAACATATCCAATAGCTCCTGCAGTCAAGGGAGGTAGTCGCAAGGATGGGACGTTTGCAATGCGGTGTTGTGCGAGCTCTTTGGCGAGCTGTGGAAGCGGATCGGCCTCGAGGCCATGTTTCGGACCGGAGAGAAGGGTTTTGTGCGGTTTGGCGCCGATGAAGCTATAGCGGCCAATGGTCTCGGAGGTGGCGGCCGACTCGAAGAGAAAGGATTGCTTGGAGGGGGAGCTGCATGATCGCATCAGCGGGAGTGATGAGGGTGCACAGGACTCGACCCATCTCACCTGGCTGCGACCTTAAGGTAGATTGCCGAGGGAGTCAGGAACTCAGAAGTGATCGAGGTGCATAGAGGGATCAGATCCGGCGCATTGGGCCATTTAGCGGTATCCTCGACGATTTTATGAACTTCTTCGAACGACGGCTGTACTGCGATCTGGAAGGGATGAGTCAATATGGAGGGCTGTATGTAGGTATTGCTAATCGTGTTCGTACAGTGGGAGCCATCGTGCAGATAGTAAAGGTCAGGCGACGGGTCTAGGCGAGGTGATGAACACAAATTGGCTCATCGAGTTCGGGTATAGAACTATTTGGCGAAGATACCTTGTGTGTGCTTTGAGCTTTGATGTCAAGTCTTTGAACTTCACCCAAATGTGACCCGCGCTACTTCCACGTGGAAGGCAGGACGGGCCGTTCCCCGACCGTTAGATTCAAGACCAGCACTTGCTGTTTGCAGAATACTGTACAAAGCAGCTACATCTCCCATCTCGCGCACAGTCCGTTCATCGAAAACAATGACATGGTCCACTGTCCGAGTGAGTACGCTTGCAGACGATCGATATCGGCGTGGATGTCCCTTCTCACTACTGACAGATCGTCTAGATGCTCACCTCACTCTCGACTCGCCAAGATCCACAAGTCAGGTCGCCTGTACGCCGGCGTGACGGAATCAACTCCATGTTCAGTCTGCAAATAGGAGCGAGTGGACATGCAGTCAGCAAAAAAGACGGGAAGTTTCTTCCCCTGTCCCCCCAGGATGCAAGCTCGACGCCTTTAACGCTTGCTCGACCTTCTCCCATGTGTTCTCTCCTTCATCCCACTTCGGTGGTAGGGTTGCTCGTACGCTCTGAGACTATTGGATCATCTATCTATCGCGCATAGAGAACATGTCCAGGAAATCAGTGTCGTCGACCTCTCCTCCACCCAACATGACGCGCCCTTCCCCGCCTCTTCATTCTTACTCGTCTCCGAGTCCTGCTTGTCCGATTTCTTCCTCTTCTTCTTCTGCCCCGAAACTTGTTTCTTCTACCAATTCTTTGCCACCTTGGAACTTTCCCTTTGGCCCTTCTACCAAGTACCACAATCGCGAGAAAACACGTCCGCGGCATGCCCGATATCAAAGCGCGTACACTCCTCGAGGTCCAGTGCTGAGCACGGAGAAGCGAGCTCACCGCCGAGCTGCCCACAGCAGCGTCAGCATTCCCCGCTACAGCCCGACTTCGCCATCTTCGCGTAGCAGTCCTCTTTCGCGATTCCCGAGTTACAACAGCACCAAAATGTCCGCCGCAAAAATGTCCATCAACCCGGCAACACCCGCCAAGCATTTGTACCGTCGCAGTTCCGACTTTCAGGATTCGCCATTTTCGGATTACTTCTCCGAGGATGGCCGATCGGTCTATACGACTTGCGCGTCGGACGAGACGAAGCAGCTCTTGGTCAGGATGAACCGGCTACAGTCGCAACTTATGCGCGATCAATCAGGCGATCGCCACAAAGCTATTGCAGTTGTCGCACGGAAGCTCGGAGAAATGGAAGAGGAGCTAAGCAAGCTGAATGACAATGCGACATCAAATCTTGACGACTCGGCCGTCTTCATTGACGAGCCTGTCGAAGGACGGAAATCAACGACAGAACCCGCTGTGTCGAGCACTCCCAGCACACCCAGTCGCAAATCATCTGCCACCGGTCGTACCCATGTCTCCAAGCCGAGCATGAATGACAGTGTCATGGAAGCCACTCAGACTTTCACCTACGAGCAGATCAAAGCGGAGCGCGACAGCCTCGCCGTCCGCCTCCAAGGTCTTTCCGAGGGTCTCAACACAGTCCAAGGAGAGCTCACTCAACGTTACGCCGAAGTCCGCAGGCTCAACAATTTCCACAACGAGGAACGAGAACGGTACGAACAGCACGTGGAGAAGCTGCAATCCGAGAACGAAGGTCTGCGATCAGATCTCGGCTTCGAATACTCGGAGCTGTTATACCTGAAACTACAAATGAAGTCCCTCGAAGTCGACATCGACAACATCCCTGACGAAGACATCGACCCCCGGCACGCAACGATCGCAGATCTTCGCAGAGCTCGAGCCAAGCGCGCGAGAAGGAACCGCATATTATCGGAAATGGACCGCTGGCGGACCGACTGGCAGGATGTCAGCACGCGCTTCAAGCGGAGGCGGAATAGGTACGGTGTGCCGACTTCGCCCATCGTGGAGTTTGAAGGGCATGAATTCGCGGCGGAATGGCATCTTGAGACTGTGCGTGAGGCGCGCGGGCACGCTACATGTCTTACCATCAAGAGGATCGAAGGTCCGCCTGTGCGCGAGCTGACGGCTTTGAGGGAAGAAATTGTTGATCCCGATGCACTCCGATTGGCTGAGGCGAAGGTCTTCAAGGGATATATCGATCAGGGCGCTCAGACTGAAATGTCCGCTGCTGACTACATGCACGTCAACTTCGACGAGGCTGAGACAGAGTCTTTCTTCGATCACGAGTATCCTGCTCTGGACGAGCTTGAAGACATCGACTGCGACGTTGCCGTTGAATCCAGGCGAGACTTCACAACGGGTGCGATCGGAGAGGATGACGAAGCAGAAGCAGAAGAAAGCGAGGAGGAGGAGGAGGAGGAGGAGGAGGAAGAAGAGGAAGAAGAAGAAGAAGAAGAAGAAGAAGAAGAAGAGGACATTCACCCGCAACCAAAGGAGCCGACCGGATCCGCTCCCCTACCGCTCACGCCCACCACTTTACCCCCCAATTCATCCCGATCTGCCTGGCAGGAACTCTGGGCGTCGCTGGCGAGTCTTTCTGGCCTTCCCGATGATGACGAAGATGACTTTTGAGTCGTTTCGTCACGGGGAAGGTGGAGGGAAGCACAACCTAGGACGACTGGTTTTACTTCACCTTGGGTTTGGAGTTCAGGAGGCACCTCGTTTACAACAGTTACTTTTTGGCTTGGCTTAGCGCGGACTAAGCGGCTACACATTCGTTATTTTTTATTTTTTTGTTTTGCGAGGTTGTTGAGAGGAGCGAGGATGAGGAGGAGAGACCGGATCGCACAAATCAGATTGCAGGAGGAGGCAATAGCGGAACCACCCTCGGACCTGGCGGCGACGACTTGCCTCGACGTATGGAGCCCGCTCGATTTATGGACCACGCCATCCCGCACGGAGTCACAGACCGCAAGCCTCGCAGTGGAAAAGAAAAATCTCTTGCATTCTCACCATTCCCCGATCTCACTTCTCGTGGTCGTTCACTCGACAACACAACCAAGACACCGGCCATATCCGGCCATATCCACCACCACAGCTAGTGGCTTCTCAGCCACCAGCATCACCCTTTCGTATCTCTTTACAACCATCTCACCCGATCGGACCACCCATCTACCCTGGACACGGTCCACACACGTTCGTTGGAAACAGCGAGCGAGCTTCGGCGGTTCGTGTTTTCTGTTTTGATCAGATTGTCCATACCACTCTCGGCGCGAGGCGCACGTTCAAAATTGTACATTATACCACCACACTGGCAGGCAGGGAGCCAGCGAGCGAGCGAGCAAATCAGCGCTGGAGTGTTGCTTGCTTTTACCGCTGGAAGGAGTTGGAAGCTGTCCTCGAGGGAGTCTGTACAGATAATTATCCAAAACAGAAAATCTCTGATCAAACTTTGTTTACAGCATACTGTAATTTGTTGTTGATGTGCCCCATTCAAATCTTGCTGTTGCTGGCGATCTCAATCGTCACTGCTGTAACGCGCGCACTTCGTCAGGACAAGAGATTCACCACAAGGTTGACTTTGGTAGCATGAAGTTTTTCATTTGGGGGCAAGGAGCCGATGCCTTGCACAATAGTAGTAACCACTCAATGCAAAGGCATCGAAAGCAAAAATGCCTTCGCCAATCGTGGCATCTCAACGCAAACCACCATCAAAGCTACTCAGTTCTGAGCCATGTTCGCAAGTCTTAAGACGCTTCGCGCCGCTCGTATCTCTTCCACACCCTCAATCACTATCACTTGACAGCACGTCCTCGTCCTCATCGTCCTCCGGCTCCGACACGTTCTGCTTAGCCTTGAGACCCGACTCCGGCTTCGCCCATCCGCCACCCTTCTTGCGCGCGGTCTGGTTGGAAGTCGTGGATCCCGCGTCGGAGGACGGAGCGGTTCGGTACTTGTTGGCGTTGAAGCCCGGTGCGATTGGGATGGTGGCGTTGCCAGTGGTGCTGTTGGATTTGACGGTGCTCCAGGTATTGCCACCGGCGGTACTGCGCGTGGTTGACGAGGTGTAGGTGTTGGTGCTCGGAGCGGAGTTTCCGAGGCTCACGCCGCCGTTGGTGCTGCTGCGAGTGGTGGAGGAAGGGTAGGTACTACGGGTGTCCGTCAGGGAGGTGGAGGCCATGGCGCTGGTGAACTGATCCTCGTTGAAGGACTGTGATGGAGGTTAGTGATGGTTTCACCTCCTTTCCTCTGTTGGTCGTCATGAGTCTCGACTTACCACGCCGCCGCTGTGCTCATCAACCTCACTGCTGCCGCCACTCTCTTCTCCACTCCCGCTGCCGCTGCTGTCGCTGTCATTCTCGTCGGGCTCGACGCCCTCGCGGATCTTCGCGCACTTCCAGCACTCCTGTTTGAAATGTCAGTGACCTGTGATATGCGAGGCTGGAAAGAGGATCCTCACCGCCGTATCGCGCTTCTTGCGCTGAGCCAGGCTGAACTTGTCGAGAGCCTTGGTCTTGTCGCAGTAGTAGCAGGTCATCTCGACGGGCTGCTTGGCGGTGCAACCCACGCATGGGATGTACTGCTGTTTGGCGGCGTCGAAGGTCTTGCCCTTGTTCTTCTGGAGGATGATGTGGCTCTGGAGGATTTCGAGTTTCTTGGAGGAGAAGCCGGCCGGAGGTTTCACGACGCTGCAGCCATTGCACTTGATTCTGTATGTGGTCAGTAAGTGACGTGATTGCAGGTCGGTTGACGGGTCTTCTCACTTCTGCGAGTTGGTGATGCTGTTCGGGCTGGGACATGGTCAGCATGGGTATCCTGACGATGCGCGGTAGACTCGACACCTACCCGCCGGTCACGTAGCCGGTGTTCTGGTAGGGATGGAAGCTACCCTTCGTCTTCGCCATGATGTCGAGGGGTGGTGGGGTGCAGCGGTCGAAGTTGATGAGAGTGGTGCAATGCTGAGAGCTTTGTCCGAAAGAATGGAAGTGACCGAAGTGGAAGACAGTTGATGTCGGGGCAGAGTCTTGTCGTTGTGGTGGGGTTGTTGTGAAGAAGTGGAAAACCTCAGAAGTGAAGTTTTGTAGACGTCGCCGCCACACCTTCCGCCCAACGCGCGCAGATTGCTGCCTGAGCGCATGAAATTAGCCGCGTTGAGCATGCGCTAGTCGGGATTGTCGCGCTTTCACAAGCGCGAGAAAGTGAGTGAAAGAGGAAAGAGTGACAAACATGCACGTGCACGTGCTTTGATAATTGAGACTTGATGATTGTTCGACGACCGCTCGCAGGACGATGAAGGATATCTGCGGCGTGGCAAGTACTCTTTCTGTATGATCATGTCGTACGGAATGAAATGTTTACCTACCTTGCACACTGCGTAGCTAAGCGTACCACGACAAACTCTCAACAAGCATGCGAGCAAGACTAAGCACCATGATAGCATCGCGGATGACCACTCATGTTCCATCCGCGTCCCGCTGAGCGCACATGTGACAAGGCGGACATTCCACCGTCAAAGCTTGGTGAGCAACTTCGCAGGCGAGTGTCCTGGAATTGAAGAATGTGTCCATGACGCCGTCTCTTGCAATGGGTCCATTTAACGCCGTCCGAAGATCCTCGTTGACATGTTTCTGGTGTCTTTTCTTCCAGGGCGACAGAGCTCGTTAAGCTTGCAGGCGATCGCAGGTCTTCGATCGGAGCCGACTCGGTCTCGTCGCTGCTGTTGAAGCATCCAGTATTTTCTGTATGGTCAATCATGATCAAGTTGCTGGAAGTCAGCAAAAATGATGAGAAAGAGATAGAAAAGAGGATCTGGTGTCGAGAAGAGAGGTCTGATACACAGGGTCGTTCACAAGACCCATGCCCTAATGCAAACAATATAACACAGAAGCAGAAACCTTGCTTTCTCAGTTGTCCCGCTTGATGCCAATCCCATTGCTGCAGTCCCTCCGCGGAAGAACTCGATACGAGGAGACTCTAGGCCGGTGTACATAGAGGAGGTCGTGGTCGAAGAAGGTCGGTCGGATGGTGGTGGTGGTACAATGTCAAACGGATTCGTGGAGTCGAAGTGCTCCGTTCGAGCTCAACCGAAGCGAAGAGAAACATCTACTTGGTCTCGTCCTGGAGGTATTTGATCAAATCGTTCCGGTCCTTGGCCTTCTTGAGTCCACCGAAAGCCATCTTGGTGCCGGGAATGTACTTCTTTGGGTTCTCGAGGTACTCGAACTGTGGTGTCGTCAGCCATACCATCCTGCCATTCCCGCGTGTATGTCATGATCTCTTACGAGAGTGTTCTCCTCCCATGTGATGGCCTTTTGCTTGTTCGCATCGGTGTATGAGAAACCCTCGACCTGGCCGGTCTGGCGACCGAAGAGGCCGTGAAGGTTAGGGCCGATCTTGTTGGGCTCGCCTTCCTTCAAGGTGTGGCACTGGGCGCATCTTGTCTGTTTCGGATGTCAGTTGGTGTTTGGGAGCGTCGCCACCGCGGTGTTTCGAGTCGGGCGAGTGGCGGGCGAGATTGAAGGATTGGATCGTACCTTGAAGAGGTTGGCGCCCTTCTTTGCGTCACCTGGAAGAAGTTAGCGATAGCTTGGGCCGGGTTGCGATGACGGCCGCAAAAAATGGAAAGGAGGCAGATGAGGGTCGCATGAGCAGGAGCATTCTCTGAGGCGAGAGGGTCATCTCAAGATGATGCAGCGAGTCCTGCGATCCTCTCAAGATGCTCATGCCTGCACGCGACCAAGCCAACGCCTTCCAATTCAATGATGCGTATCCGAGCGAAAAAGGAAACATACCTGGTGTGTAGCAGTCCTTGTCCTTGGCCATTGTGTCTGAGGTGTGTGCTGTGGGTCAAAGTCGATGTAAGGTAGTGTTGATGTCGTTTCGTGAGGTAGTGTTGATGAATGTCCAGAGATGTGTTGTGGTGGTTGAGGCGAAGAAGAAAGAGGTCGGGTCGTGGAAGGAGAAGAGGTAAAACAAAAGTATGATGAAAAGTTGACCTAAGGTAGAACTAGCGACTATTTGACCTATCACGGAGCAGGTGCTGACATCGGAATAAATCGGGGAGTGCCACACTGTGGCGGCAGGCGTTCTACTTTTTCGGCCGAAAGCGAGAGTGGCGAGAGGGAATTGTGAGAATCTGCTTCAATTGTTGTTTGAACATCTTCTATTGCATCTTGCTTGAGAGTGTTCTTTCATTATGTTCTTCTCTTCCTCAAGACAAGCGGCTGAACCTGCCCAGGTTCCATGTGTGCAGCGAAACTCTAGAACTATCTCTTCTCCATGATGACGTCCCCGAAGAAGCGGCTCTGATCGATCGCTCCGATAGTTCTAGCCGAAAGTCTCAACGTCCAGACACAGAGAGAGAAACATGTCCCAGGTCCCGTGACAATTCCCATCTTGCTACACGAAGATGAATTCCTCCACCACCACCAAAACCTACGCAGTCATCGGCGCATCCCGAGGCATCGGCCACGAATTCGTCTCCCAGCTCCTCTCCAAAGGTCACCGCCTCATCGCCACGACTCGCAGCGGTCAACGTGGAGATGCCACCAAACTGTGGCCTGGCAGCGGTGAAGGGCGGTGTGAGGTCTATGACTGCGACATGTTGAGTGAAGCCAGTATTGACGTGAAGACTTTTCCTCTGTGGCGACAGCGAGCTATGTGGGCTGATCGGGATGTGTCTGTCTTGTTAGGCATTCGTAAAGTCGTTGGTGGAAGATGGTGTCAAGGAAATTGATACGGTGATTGTGAATGCGGGTGTTTTGGATTATCCCAATGTGAGAGGAAATTCACCAGTGCTTCATGCAGAGCCTTCTCATTAACGTCTGCCATTGTCTAGAGGGCAACAGAAGTCTAAGTCCAACCATCAACTCCATCAGCGGGGTGAATGCATTCCACCACACCCTCCGATCCTAACATAGATCATCAGCACCTACACCTCCCTCCTCCACCACCTCCAAACCAACACAATCGGCCCCACGATCCTCTCCGCCCGCCTGCTCTCCAGTCCCATCCCCCTGCGCAAACTAATCTTCATCTCCTCCGACTCCTCTTCCGCCACCCGCTTCCTCTCCCACGAAGACGGTTTCGCCGCCTACGCCGCCTCCAAAGCTGCTCTCAACATGCTGCTGCGACACATGTCCGCCGAACTACGGCGTAAAGGTTCCGACACGGTCGTACTGGCGTTGCATCCGGGGGAAGTGTATACGGACATGGCGAGGGCGGTGGAGGGGAAAGTCGGGTGGGAGGTGGAGGGGATGTTGAGCGTGGGGGAGAGTGTGAGGGGGTGTGTGGAGGTGATCGAGGGCAAGGGAAAGGGGGATGAGGGGACTTTTTGGACTTGGGAGGGGGAGGTGAGTTTTTTTTTTTCTTGTGTTGACGTGCGGTGAGGTTTTGTATGCTGATGAGTGGGGTGTAGCGATATCCGTGGTGAAGCAAGTCGAATGTGAAAGCCAGAGGACATGATTCATTTGCACCGAAGATTTCTCATTCAAGCGCTACATCACAACCCTCAAAACCCATCATCATCATCATCATCATCACCCACTCTCCCCAACCATCCCCCTCAAAACATCGCTCATAGCCTCCGCCCTCGCCAACCTCAATTTCAACTCATCCCTCTCCTCACTAACCACCTTCAACGCCTCTTCCAACTCCGTCACGCGATCCACCTTCCTCTGCCGATACCTCCTCGCCGCCTCCGTATTCTTCTGTCGTTTCTGCACCTTCGTCGGTTCACCATCACACTCCCCTTCTGAAGACGGCGAACTCCGCTTCATCCCAACCTCGAAAGTCGAACCTGGCGTCGCGGTCGGTCGAGTGGAGGACGAAGAGGAGTGTTGAGAGGGGAGGGAGAAAAGGAAGTGGTCGTGTTGGGAGAGGGTGGTTGAGGACAGGGTTGTGGAGTGCTGGATTCGGCTTAGAGTATCGACGCTGTCGAGGGTGGAGTCCATGGACGGGTCGAGAGCGGGATGTAAACCATGATTCCAAACGAAACAGTCGTTCTGCAAGCCCGAAGAACCGAGGTGGTGGTGATAAGTTTGCTGCTGCTGTTGTGTGGAGACCATATTGTTCAACACTTGCAAGATCTCATCGTCGGTTTGGAAATTCGCAAATGCAGTAAACGGATCCGAGGAATTCCCAACTCTCGTTTCATCAGCAGTAGTAGTATTTAATCCAGTAGTATTATTCAAGTCGAAAGGCGGTAGATGATTGTTGTACTCTTGCGGCAGCCAGCAAAGGTCAGTGGGGTCACTGTCCTCAAACAACGGAAGAAGTGACCCGTCTGGTGGTGGCGCAGAGGAATTGGACTCGCTGTCCGCGTGGGAAGTCGACGATGGCGTGTGCGTTGTCCATGGCTGCACTTAGTGTCGGACGGCCTCGAGCTCGCCGAGGCCGCGTGGCGGCGGGAGGATTGAAGGGAACAAGGACCTGAGAGGGACCTTGGAAAGTGTTGTTGGACCGGGGATCTGGTACCTTGGAGAAGGTGGTGGTGCTGTTGGGCAGAGTCAATGGTAATCAGGGGACGATGGGATGTATTTTATGTGAGATGGAGTGAGGCTGGATGATTGAGAATGAGTCATTTTCAGTCATCGGCCAGGGCCGAGATCCTCTCTTTGGGACACTGGCTGTGCTGGCGGTACCGTATTTGCCGTTTAGGGGCAGTGCTGAGTCGAACCATAAATCCAATGCCTCTCCACATGCCGATAGACAGATCGATGTCAACTGAACGAGCGTTGTGAAATATGCTTCCTCAACATCGTCCTCTGAACTGGCGACAACTTGCTGCCTCTCTTTTCCGGCAGCCACGCTCCATGCCGTACCGTAACGTTGTCGTCGCTGTTGTCCATGATCGGCAAAGACATGGATATCTGCTCAAAAAAAATCCCTAAAGTGCTGCCTAGAGCTCAGACCACTACGGCCGTACGAACCCAGCCAGCTTCCCAAACGGACGTAAACCTCTCCACAGCACGAGACGAATTGCTCAATGCGGTCACCGCAATAAGAGAAACGTGCTCAAGAGGTACGCGGCATGTGTCTCCAGCACGTCCTGCAAGCAATACCAAGCATGTGCAAGACGCACGCGGCCAACACAGCCGAGCGGAGCAAGCGTCTGCCGGACCATGTCATGTCCCGTATTCACTCAGCTTCAGTCGTCAGTCGTCAGAAGCTCTCCTTCCTCCTCGTTCAATGTCCCAATCCGTCCTCCGTCGATTATACTCGCCATCCCAGCCGGGATCAGCGCTCCTCCTCGGCGGCCGACTCCTGGCTCTCATCCCTTCATTCCAATTCACCTCCACGCTCCGCCGCATACTCCGCGACACACTGACGCTCTTCTCGAAGACGGTCAACTCCGCTCCTCGTTCTCCGGGTACCTTGCCCACACGTTTCCGTTTACGCTCGTTCTTCATATCACGAAAGGCTCGCTTACAAGCGTCGATGAATACGTTGATCTCGTCCACCGATAGCGCGACGGCGATACAAGGGATTGAGATCGCGAGTCCAATTCCGAAGATCCAGGCGGAGACGTAAGAGAGGTCAATGACTGCGGGATTGGCGTCGCCTGAAGGGTGTGGGAACTCCTTGACGTTGATGGCGAAGAAGGCCGCGACGAAGGAGAGGGGGAGGAAGATGACCGTCACTAGAGGATATTGTCAGCATACCTCAGCTTAAGACAAAGTAACAAGATCAATTCTCACCGATCGTGAACACCATAATCGTCCTACCCTGCCGTTGCGTGCCCGTCGCCTGCTCACGCGCGTACCTCGCCTCGAAAGCGTTGGCATGCTTCTGCTTCAAGTCGAGCAAATCGCGGATAGACTCGTAGATGCGATGAGCTTGATTATCCATCCGCTTAATATCCTTGATCGGATTGCTGATCGTCTTCTCCTGCTCTTCAAACCCTTTCTCCACTTTACGGAGTTGAGGATGTGATCTCTCATCCAGGTAGATGGTTCTAATCGCGCCTCGTAGGTCAGGAAGGAGGTTGTCTTGGTGATCGAGCACCATGCGGATGATGTCCAGCTCGTCGCGGATGTCTTTGATCTCGGCGAGCAAGTCAGTCTCTGCGCCGACGTCCAGCAACTTGTCGAAGAATTGAGGTTGTCGAGCACGGGACTCTAGCTTTTGATGGCTTTGCAACCACTCGGATGCCTGTCGGGAAGCCTGAGAGAAGTGTTGGAAGAGAGACGCTTCGCCATCCATGGCTGCACCAATGGACGACTCGAACATGTCGAGAAATTGAAAGTCGGTGTCACCCTTCCGATGTCTGTCGAATGTGCCGAAGCATCGCCCAGAGATCGTCATGGCAAGTTCGTAAACATTTTGCACCGGATCGCGAGTCTTGCTGTTGATGTCCTCGATGATACCCTCCAGCACATTCAGCGGATCATTTCTGGGCTGTCGCCAGCGTTGAGGAAAGCTGGTCACCACCAGATCCTTGCCGAGAACCCACATCCACAGCTGATCGACCATGAAGACTTTCGGATCGACATTCTCATCGCCTCTGTGCTTCTTCTGGAAGCGATAAACGACTTGATCGCAGTCTCTCGTGTGCGTGTCGATGTTGTGGTAGAAGAATTGGTCCAGGGTGCGTCGGACGTGGAGAAACGAGCTGGATTTGGTCAGATGCGCACGAATGAGCACCTCATCTGCGTCTGCTCGGACTCGATATTGTAGCCGTTCGGGGTCTTCCATGGCATATTGCATGGCTCTTCGTCCACTGTCCGTTTCGAAGTGGAGATATGGCATGAAGAGGAAGATGTTGCAAGAGCCGTGCAATCCTCGCTTGGAGGGCGATGATGCTGCTTTGTCGATGCTGTTTCTGGAGTGTGGACGCTGCCCGTCCTTTTTCTGCGACTTTGGCACAGCGGACTCGGGCTTCTTGCTACCTTTTGAGGTGATGGACGACTCTGACAGCGTCATGCTGGCCGTTGTATCTTGTCGCGTCGTTGGGGTGGAAGGTTTTCGTGCTGATTTCGCTGAAGCTGCCGGCTCTGCGATGGCGGCATCAGCTGGGACTTGCTCGTGAACGGACCCACTCGGCTGAGCACTGTCTCCATTCTGCTCAGCACCACCGACTGCCTGAGCGTCCTTGTTGCGCATGTTACGATGCTTTTTGGCCGTACCGTTCCCCGTCGCCCTTGTCGGCGTGCCATCAATCCTCAGCAGAGCAGTGGGTTCCTCGACAATGATCGCAGGGTGGCCAGACTGCTCAGACAGCGTCTTCTCCTCTGGCTCTGCTGATGTGCGGTGTATGACCTGGCACATCGGCCGCATGAATCGAGAATGATGCATCTGGCCTCTATGCTGATGGTTGAACGAGGTTTCCAAAGCTTTGTAGCCTTCAATATCGGTTGCTCCCTCCTCGATGAACCGCTTCGTGAGCAATGCCTCGCACCAAGCAATGTTGTTGACAGGTAAATGTATCCACCTGAAGTTCGTCGCCTTGATATTCTTCGGCATGGTACTGATGGCATGCTTTGTAGGGTCTCGAGGATCGCGGGCGTAGAGCAGCTTATGCACTGACTCTCTGGTAACTCGATTCTCTGCGCGCGGTAACATCAGCGTTTGTGCTGATGGAGAAGTCTGCAATACTGTTACATACCATTGCGAAAGTTGCCAAAGTCAACGATGGTCGCATTGAACTACAGGCCGGTCAGATTTTCCATCACCTCTATCATCACAGGGGTGTCTTCACCTGCTTGGAGGCCTCAATCTCATCTCGAGACAAGTCCTCAACTCGATTCCAAGGAGCAAGCATTTCCGCAATTCGCTTCTTCCCGTGTTGCGCGGCCATGAGAAGTGGCGTGCTACCAAAGCGATCCTTTACTGTCCTCTTGGTGTGCGGTTGCAAGAGCAGATATCTGGTCGCATCTTCATTGCCGAACTCGGCAGCGATATGGAGAGGCGTCCTGCCATTTAGTAATTCGCCATTGACGTCCGCATCAGCATCAACGAGCTTCTTGATCAGGTCAACAGAGCCTTCCTGGCAGGCGTTGTGAAGAGGTGTCCACCCGCCATCTGATCTCGCATGGACATCTGCGCCATGCTTCAGAAGTAGTTCCACTAGATGTTCACGATTATGTGAGGCGGCAAAGTGGAGTGCAGTCTTCATCCGGAAGTCGACAGCGTTAGTCCTTGACTTCGGCGAAGCGCCTCCGAATCGCGTAGTGAGCAAAACGCTCATCAGCTCCTCGTTGTCGGTCACGCAAGCCCAGTGTAATGCCGTCCGACCGAGCTCATCTTGGGCATCGATATTGACGCCCGCTTGAAGCAGGTAATGCACAATGTCAATACCGCATCGCCTCCCCGCTTTCTCGGCCTTCTTACCAGAACTTCTCTCGTCACCACGATCAGCAGCCACATTGTGCAGGACATTGCGCTTGCGGAGGTCCACAGTGTCGATATTTGCGCCTCGCTGGACAAGCAGCTGCACGATGTTGAGGTGCCCCTTCCATGCCGCAGTCATCAAGGCCGTGCGGCCTTTCTTGTCTCCACATTCCAGGTCGACGTTGTGATCAGTCAGAGCTTTGGCGATCTCAACGAGACCGTACTCGGCCGCACGCAGTAGACTAGGAGGCTTATTGCCGGAAATATAGTTCGGATCGGCTCCTCTTGTCAGCAGATACCGAGCGATATCGACGAAGTTCTTGTCGCAGGCGCGAAAGAGGCCAATCGAGAGGAAGGCTTCGCTGCATTGTCTGTTGCCATGGACTTCGTCGATCACAGTCTTGACTCGGAGAACATCGTTGGCTTCGACGGCTCTGAGGAGCTTTGGCTGAACTGGCTCTGGTCGCCCTTCGCTGTTGTCGCTTTGTGCGCTCGCTGCTCGTTTCGGCATCTGGATAGACGGGCAAAATTGGAGAGACGGATCAATGAGCACTCCGTCGCGTCAAGGTCCGGGTCTCGTCAGGGCTGATGCTTTCTCTGGACAGCATGTCAAGTATTCCGGCACATGTTTTCGACGCTGCGAGACCTCTTCATCGTGTCGACGATGTACAGTTGATGAACTTCGAAAGCATTGCCACTTTTATGCATGTCTCCTCAGCCCTGGAGATTGTTTGTTGATCGCCGTGCGACGGTGGCTGACGCTACCTTTTGGCAAGTAAGCGATTCTCCCGCAGCGGCAGACATGAAGCGTGTGATTGAACGGCCAAGCATCAGTGTCAGAGCCTATCATCGTCCAGAGCTCTCGTTCATATTCAGGATCGAGTAGCGGTCCAGGACCGATTTCCGCAGGTCAGACTGCTGCTTCAAAGAGAGAGATGTCGGAAGCCTCCCTCTGCAACTATGTGCAAGAACGGTATAGCGTACGCCATGCTCACCTCCAAAACTTCTGGGCCAGAAGCTGCCATATTTGAGGGTGCATATTCGGCTGGTCTAGGTGTCTGCAGTGTGCAGGAAGGCCTCCGACCAGCCCAGACTTCGTGCCTGGCAGGATCATCCGGCAATGTTTGATGAGTCTTTGAGGTGTGTCGACCCTCTAAGGATGACACGCAGTGAAGTCAAGAGTTCAGCCGAAGTGCTCCCGCTTTTTTGCTTACTCGCTCTGGAGTCGGGAAAGGGCAAACAGAGGATTGACTTCCATCGGCCTTGCATCAAATACTGTCGATATCTCTTCCTTCGGTGCTGCCAATTCTCCCGCTTCTGATTGATGAATCCGGGTCTGATTGTGGTTTTCGCGGACTTGGCTAAATTTGGTCTCCGCTTCCGTTCAAAAGCAAGCTAGAATCCTGCGAGAGCTGGGCGGGTCATATAAGGTACCTCTCACCAACACTATAGGATCACGAGCATTCCGCGTCTCCCAACAAAGGCGTCATCTCCTGCTTTCCCTTTCATCAGACATCGGACATCTGCTAGGATGTCGCGAATTCCATATCCGAAGAGCGCCACAGAGCTGCTTACTGCAGCGGGTGGACTTGTACTTGTCTATCAGTTGTACCGCCTCTACTCCTTCATTCATCTTCACTTTCTCCACAGGCGCTCTCTCAAACGTTTCCACAGATCATTCGACGGAGACAAGCAGCCCGCTTGGGCTTTGGTGTACGTGCATCTGCAAGAAGAATGTATTACTGAGAGCTGACAAGACACAGAACAGGTGCTACAGATGGCATTGGAAGGGCATTCGCGCAGGAGTTCTGCGAAGAGGGCTTCAATGTGGTCATACACGGTCGCAACGAAGCCAAGCTCAATGCCGAGCGTAAGAAGCTACTCGACCGCTGGCCAGATCGCCAAATCAGGACTCTTCAATTGGACGCCGCAGAAGATGTCAACCACTCCAGCAAGATGGAAGAAGCAGCTGCTTCGCTCAAGGACATCAACCTCAAGATCATCGTGAACAATGTCGGTGGCGCCGGAGGTCGTGCATCGTTCACGGCACTCTCTGAACGAACCGCTGAAGAGTGCGAGTACATCACCAACATGAATCTCCGCTTTCCGACCGAAATCACCAGGCTCTTGCTCCCGCAGCTGAAGAAGCAGAACTCGGGTCTTGTAATCAATGTCGGAAGCTCATCCAGCGAGTTTGGGCTACCCTACTTGACGACATACTCCGGCTGCAAAGCGTACAACAAAAGCTGGTCACGAAGTCTTTCAAGCGAGATGATCGCCGAAGGGGTGAACGTTGAGGTTCTCTGTGTTATCGTCGGTGCAGTGGCCACCGACAACGTGCAGAGAGAAAAGTCGTTGTTCATCCCGGACGCAAATCAGATTGCGAGGTGCAGTCTGAACTTGACTGGAAGTGGTAGCGTCGTGGAGTTTGCGTATTGGGGCCATGCACTGCAGGCTGCGTTGGTGGCGAGTATGCCGGAGTGGATGACCACAAAGATAATGGTGCAGAGGGGCAAGCAGGAGAAGATCGATGAGGATCTGCGGATGAAGAAGAATTGATGGCTTGTGGGCTGTGGAAACCGGGCATCTAGCGTCGGTGAAGACAGTCCCGTAGCGAAACTGTCTCTGTTTCAATGTTGTCTTCGTATTCACAACCCTTGGAATATATCCATGGCACGGAGCCGATTCCGCTAGATCCTTGAGCGCGTAGTGCGTTTCTAAGAATGGTTCACTTATGACTCCTCTGGCCAGCGACAACAGCACGGCGGTTACTGTCACGATTACCAGCACTGGCCAAAAGGAGAGGAAACCACGAAGGAAAGAGACGTCCATCTGAATCCAAGCGCCAATCACGAACCACACTCGCTGTTCCACTCACGTTCTTCACAAGCTCCAGCCAAAATCCCTGCCAGCCGACCCCACCACGCGATCGACATTCAAAGCGTGGCTTCAGTTGAGCCTCCATCGATACAGGCCAGGCCATTTGATACTCTCCTCGCCCGAAAATCCCTCTCGCTACCTTCACCACGGCCGCTCCAACTTCCTCCAGCAGCAGCCGTCCGTCTGCATCGCGTACGAACTCGAGACCGTCAACTCCACTCTTGACTGTCGCGAACCAGTTAACGACCGCACGTGGAACCCTGTGGGATCCGCGGTTCACCCGCAAAGAACCTCCCGACATACGACTCGTGCCGACACACGTTGGGACCCTGAGCATAGGCGATCGCACAGACAGTAACATATCCGTGCGCAGCCTCGGTGGAGGGAACAAGATCGAGACGATGGACAAGAGACACCCCTCCAGCTTTCAGCAGCTGGAAAAGCTGGGTGAGGGCACATATGCTACGGTATGAGGTGGAAGAGATCACCTGCGACAAGGTGTGAAGCTGACAACAGAATCAGGTCTTCAAAGGCCGCAACGGTCAAACAGGACAATTCGTCGCGCTCAAGGAAATCCATTTGGACAGCGAGGAAGGCACGCCTAGCACGGCGATCCGAGAGATCTCCTTGATGAAAGAGTTGAAGCACGAGAATATTGTCAGCCTCTACGATGTTATCCACACGGAGAATAAGCTTATGCTCGTGTTCGAGTACATGGACAAGGACCTGAAGAAGTACATGGACAGCTACCAGAACCCCAACGGCGGCACACGCGGAGCTCTCGACCCGGCCACGATCAAGTCTTTCATGTGGCAGCTCATCCGCGGGATTGCTTTCTGTCACGACAATCGTGTGTTGCATCGCGATCTCAAGCCGCAGAATCTCTTGATCAACGCCCAAGGCCAGCTGAAGCTCGGCGATTTCGGTCTTGCACGAGCCTTCGGCATTCCTGTGAACACCTTCTCCAATGAAGTAGTCACACTGTGGTATCGAGCGCCCGACGTCCTGCTTGGAAGCCGTACCTATAACACAAGCATCGACATCTGGAGTGCCGGGTGCATCATGGCAGAAATGTTCACGGGCCGTCCACTCTTCCCCGGAACCACGAACGAAGATCAACTCCTCAAGATTTTCCGCTTGATGGGCACGCCGTCGGAGCGAAGCTGGCCGGGTATCACACAATTCCCCGAGTACAAGCAGACATGGCCGGTATATGCGACACAAGAGCTGCGCGCGATCCTGCCGCAAATCGATGCGCTAGGACTGCAGCTGTTGGGCCAATTGCTGCAATTGCAACCAGAGAGACGTTGCAGTGCTCAACAGGCGCTTGCGCATCCGTGGTTCGCTGAGCTCAATGCTCGGTCTGCGTTGGCGGGTCAGGGTGGCTTTACTCTGCCGACGGGTAATGCGGCGGTTGGTCAGCAGAGGGCGTACTAGGAGTCCGTGGTCTCGAGTGGCCGATAGGTGAATCGATCATCAGAGTGGCAGGGCTAAATTCGAAGATCTTTCGAAACGATAGCGAAGGCAAGGTCTACAGGTTGTAGAATAGAGCCTTAATAGAGCCTTGTGTATTTCTTCTGCCTATAACATATAATACGAAGCTATCTATATACATCGAATATCTCGATATACGAAAACGGTTGCCCTTCTATAGTACTATCCTCGTCGGTCGTCGCGGTCCTTGTCCGATGTTCGAAGTAGGCAATCTTGCGACATCTCTAGTATAAACAATTACGTTTTAGAGGTAGGCCAAACTGTGTGAAAGCTCGCGGCGACCTAGGGAGTTCGATCCTACGAATTCGTAGAATCTCGAATTTGGCGGAGTGGGCCATTTGAACCTCCTTACAATTCTCATTAGGACGGGGCAATCCTAGCAATTGATCATTCGTAGTCCTAGGTTTTAACGACGGGGTCCAAGAACGCGACAAGTTTGGAGCGAAGAGGTTTTCTCTTCTCGCAAGGAACCGCCTGTAACGCACCGTCATTGTCTTGATTAATCTTTCGCAGTCCTGGGGTTCACAACGGACGGCCCAAGAACGCGGCAAACTTGGAGCGCAGAGGTGTCTATTCTCGTGAGTCACCGCTCTCATGTCACCGCCTCAGCCTCAAGCGAACGGGGCAAATTTTAGCGATTGATCATTCGCAGTCCCCGGAGTTTGCGACGGCGGTGTAAGAACGCGGCGAATTTGGAGCGCAGAGATGTCTACTGTCGTGAGAGACCGCTCTCAAGTCACCGCCTCAATTCCACATCTCTCGCACTCACAATCGAACCCCCAGACTTCCTTCAACCGCCTCTGCCGCTCAACCCGATCCATGCCCTTCTCATCTCCGCCAAGATACGTAATACAGCACTCCTCGCCCGCCGGGACGTCTCCAGCCGTGGCGAACTCCCACACTCTCCCGACTCTCCGCTTCGTCAAATTGGGACTGCAGGAATGGTTGAAGTAGCTCGCGGACGGGTAGACTGCCCATCCCATGTATTCCTCGCTGTCCTCGCCGCCGCCGCGGATGCCGAATGCGTTGTGATTGTCAGCGCGGACCATGGCGAGGCAGAGCGTCGGTGTGAGGATTGGGAGGAGTGATATGGGTAGGATGGAGAGGAGTTGGAGATAGCTGGAGCAGGCGAGGTGGAGGGCGTAGGATGTTGGGTAGGGCTGGTCGTCCACTGCGAGGCGGTGGATTTCGTCGATGAGAGGGGAGTTGCTGTGGTGGAGGAGAGCGCCGCAGAGCAGATAGGAGAGCATGTCGGCCTCCACGTTTTCCGTGCAACTTCTTAGAATTGCTTGTACTCGCTTCCTGTCTGCTTTTGTGGGTTGAGATTTTCCAGCTTCGCTCTCTCGACTTCGTCGAATGATTTCGCCGCTCTCTGCTGCCTGTCTCCAAGCATCGTTGATAGCGTCTGGACCGGGTCTTCTACCCTCCGCCATACTCTGGTCGTCGTTCATACCCTTCGCCTTCTTCACAAACGAAGCCACGGACTTCCACGCCTCAATCCCAACATCTCCTTGTTCCTCACACCATCTACTCTGACAATTCCCACTACAAAACGCCTTACTCGTCTCGCCATCGCGAACAGGCAATGCTCTCCCTCGATCCCACAGAAAGCACCATGCACACGTTTCTTTGCGGTATTTTGCGAATATGACGTGGTAGGCCGGAGAGCCACTTTGAAGGATCACTGTGCCTGAGGGAATGAGTTGTATGGCAATCACTCCGCGGCCGGCTTTGGGTATGTCGCGGGTCTCTGTCAGGTCCATCGAAGAAGATACGTATATAGACGTGTTTCCAAATCGAGAAAGTGCTGCAGGGATGTATTGTTTCGCGAGGTAGTCCGTGCCGAAGTGTCTAGAGGGATAACAAAATGGCAGAACTTTGTCCGCGTTTATTCTGTCACGACTGCGTATATTAATGATCACAGACAAGCGACCCGAAGTTGCGACACAGCGAGGTGACGAGCGTTCGAGCAACGAAGGAAGTGAGTATGAAGGAGCCTGAGCTTGCGAGGACAGCGACGGGCGTATGATACCCGAGCGCGTGAAGCATATGCTCGTTCAAAAGATTAGCAAAACTATTCTGGGCGCCGCAGGCTCCAATGCGAAGACTGAGGTTTTGGTGAAGGTGTTCTCCCTGTAGACACTTCGGGTCCGTGCGGGCCACGTTGGACTTCCAGGTTCGTCTTCGACTGGACTTCGTCTTCGACTCCGAAATCTATCCTCGTCACTAACGTCACAC
Organism: Zymoseptoria brevis; assembly: GCA_000983655.1. Taxonomy (NCBI): domain Eukaryota; kingdom Fungi; phylum Ascomycota; class Dothideomycetes; order Mycosphaerellales; family Mycosphaerellaceae; genus Zymoseptoria; species Zymoseptoria brevis. Next base: position 30,906 of record JYJE01002400.1, on the reverse strand, counting down.
CGACAATCGCACAGATGATGGCGAAACTTGACAGAGGCATTAGAGCTCATCTCGGTGCATCACGGACAACACCTCATGCTGCTCACGGCAGAGCTCCACGCGAAAAATGGCTCCAGACGCGGATCCAGCGCTTCTCACGACTGGAATGACCTGTCTTTACGTGCTATGAGGTAGAGATGATCTCCTTGAACTTATGACATCTGTGCGAGACCCAGACCATGACAATAGGTGGGTTCCTTGCCACCTGCCGAACCCGGAGCTTTGCGCGTCCAAGATGTTTTCCAACGCAGATAATCAACGCGTGCTAGCAGAGGAATGTCGGTAAGTCGCGTCTTCCAGCTGCAGAGGCCATGTCAAGTCTACTTCTGCTCCGACTGCATGGTGGTGCGTCCTAATAATCACGTCGCTCACTCGTTTGCGGTATCGATTATCTTCCCTCAAGCATGGCGAAGACTACGGCATTTCTACGCTTCATAGTGGGCATTGTGCTCGCACTCATTTCATTCGCTACTGCACAGGACCTCACTCGCTGTCCTGATGCCGTCAATGGCACTTCCTACACCAATTCGAATGGACAGGAGTATATCCTTTATTGCGGCCGGGATTACGTTGGATTCATATCAATTCAGAGAAACACCACAACCCACGAAGCATGCATGTTATATTGCGACCAAACGCTGAGCTGCGGAGCAGCAGTGTGGAGTTTTAGAGACTTGATCTGTTACGCAGACCGTCCTCTGAACAACGGCGGGCGATTCCAAGGGACGGGCAGTAACGTGGCTCTCCGGGTCAACCCTCCCAATTACAGGACGACGACAACGACGACCACTGTGAGTGTTGGCATTACCAGAGAACGGTCCGCGAGAACACCATGGTAATAACCGATGTCCCAGCAGAGTTCTCCGCCGGCCACTTCATCTGTAAGTCATATCCACCCCCTTCTGAAAGAATAGCGGCATCGTCGAGACTGGAGGGACGAGTGCATCGCTGACAGCATCTAGACTACTACCTCCGAGGCCCTTACCACGACGACGGTGAGTTACAAATTCATCCCCCAACTTAACTCAAGCCTCCTTCCCGTCAAACAAGCCTGCCTCACGTAATCTGGCTGACATTTCGGGATTCGGGCAGACCACAACTTTCGATACAACCACGACTGTGAGAGAAGCTGCGACGGTTCGTCCTCGCTTTTTGCTGACAAGTACAGACGACTACGAGTCCATCTCCAAGTCCGACTACGGTAAAACTTCCGATCGAAGCCAATCATGCATTCGCTGACGAGTACAGACGACCACAAGCACGACGAGCACGACGACTACAACCAGTACGAGACCCAGTACGACTAATACGACAACGGTAGGTTTTACTTTCTCTTGCGAGCCTACAATCGCTTCAGCTCTTGTTTTGTACTCCTAAAATGCCCCGTTCGATTGCGGTCTCTTCCGAGGGGCCATGGATCATGGCCATTGCAATTACCTAGACTAGGAGTCAAGGACAGTCGGTTCCGAAGCTAGGTCGGCTGGAGCTGCATTACACGCAATATCAGAGCAGGCTTCGTGCGATCGAATCAAGGGAGCAACAGCCTTCGTCAGGATCGTCGATGCAGACACTCTCTATCTGCCTTCCGCACATACCTTTGTTAGGCTTCTTCTGCCTCCCACGCGCTCTTGATTTTGGTGATATATTCCAACTCACGTCCAATGTGCTAATATCGCTAGACAACATCAACATCGGCGAGCTCCTCTTCTCCGGCAACAACAAGCACGGTAAGCGATGCCAGGACCGGGCTCAAGCTCAAGAAGGTCTCCATTCCCGGCACATGCTTACACTACTATGTAAGACGACATCTACAACGATCATTACAAGTACCACGAGCACGACTGTACGATATCCATAGCCCCGTCTGAAAATTGTGTACTGACCAGTCTAGACAACTAGCACTACTGTATGCAAGGCCAATCTTATGCAACGAAAAGTGCGCTAATGCCTGCAGACAACCACAACAAGTTCTTTCAACCCTACCGTAAGCCGTCAAGCCAGTGCTACATGTCTGAGCGAGTTGGCCGATGTTGACTGGCGTACAGACAACGACCACCACTGCACTTACGACTACGGTCTGCATAAATCTGGCAGAGGTTTAACTTGCTGATTGCTAACGGTCGCAGTCCACAACCGCAAGTCCGACACCAACCACGACTACTGTACGTAAGCTTCTTGTGAAACATCTTGACTCCGCTGACGACCAGTAGGCTCTCACGACCTCGACGACAACTACGGTATGAATTGGCCCTGATCAGCTTGCGTCAAGATGCCATATTGCTAACTAATATCTTCAGACAAGCACGTCTTCCTCTTCCCGACGGCCGACAACCACTACTAGCGTACGTTCAATAATTGCGCTCGTTTGAGCATCACTGTTCTTCCACTGCCTCTGTTCTCCATCTCTATCACTGCCTCCCCCTTCCATCTGCTTGGCCTGGTCAGCTGCCGGTCACCACGCGTACACGATCCGCCTGGACGGAACCATCAGGAACAGACTTTGCTCAGTCAAAGCTTTGAACTTTCCCGTCGACTTTGCTGATGATATGAAACAAGACTACCACCACCTCCACTACTTCGACAACCGTGAGTGCCTTTACTCACCACATACGTCCGTTTGTAATGGTATCTGACATCGTGCTATGCAGACTACTACCTCGACAACGACCTCCACTACCGTGAGTTACTATTCAAAAGCACCTCTTCCGGCATTTGCTGACATCGATTCTAACAGATTACAACTGTGAGCCTAATGTACATCCGTTCAGACATTCTCGATCCCGACCTGACTCTGTCAGACTTCCTCGACTAGTGTCACAGAATCCAGGCTCTCTTCAACTAGCGCCTCTCCGATCTCTACAACATCCTTCACACCAATCTCTACGCCCGCAAGCTCGCCATCGACGAGCACTGCCTCGATTAGCAGTGCCTCGAGCAGTAGCGGTTTAAGCAGCAGCAGTTCGAGCAGCAGCGGTTCGAGCACTAGCTCGATGACAAGCTCGAGTAGCAGCCCAACACGTCTTATCTCCAGCAGCAGCTCTAGCCTCCCTCCGGTGGCCTCTACTTCAACGAGCTTGACCTCAAGCAGCAGTAGCTCGATCCTGGTGTTCAGTAGCAGCTTCAGCAGCTCGACGATTCCCAGCTCGACAAGAACGCCCACTCCGAAAATCTCAAGTACCAGCATCTCGAGTTCCATTTCCATTTTCAGGAGCTCGAGCAGCAGCTCATCCCGCGGCAGCCCCAGCAGCTCGCTAACCCCTAGCTCGGCGACATCATCCGCTTCGACGCTGTCAACCACTAGCAGCTCAAGTTTCAGTTTCAGTAACAGCCCGAGCCGCGGCAGCTTCAGCAGCTCAACAGCGCTCACTTCGACAACAGCCTCCACTTTGTCGGCCATCACCTCTACGACATTACTCAGCTCGAGCTCGTTGGTGTCAATAACATCTTACTTCATATCCTCCAGCTCGCCTGCGAGCTCTTTGCCATCCAGCACTTCGCTCCTCAGCACTCTTACTTCGCTCAGCTCGATTTCATTCAGGTCCACGACATCATTGCTGGATGAAACATCGCCCACCTTGAGCTTAAGTGTCAGCACAACCTCGGCTGATCTCACGGCGTCGAACCCTTCTTCAAGTTCGACATTGGAATCAATTTCAGGCTCAAGCACTACCCAGGTCCCGGCCTCGGCGTCTTCTGTCGCATCAAGCTTTTCTACGTACTCAGTAATGAACTCCGCTTCTCCAAGCTTGATTGCAAGCACTACTTCAGAGCTTTCGTCAACGGACTCTTTGGCCTTTGGTTCCACAAGCTCAAGCAGCCGCATCAGCTCCATTAGCTTCATCAGCTCAAACGACTTTTCGATCTCAAGCAACCTGGCTAGCCCAACCAGCCCCACGACCTCAGAAAGCCCTACAAGCTCGGGCGACACTGTCAGCTCAGAAGTTGTCACTGGCTCAGAAAGCATCACCAGCCTAGAAAGCGTCGACAGCGCAGAAAGCATTACCAGCTCTGAAAGCGTCACCAGCGCTGAAAGCAGTGTCAGCTCCGAAATCCTCAGCCCATCAACAAGTCCGAGCGACCTCAGCATCTTCACAAGCTCCACGATCACCGACCTTTCCATAACTTCCACAGATGCACCGCCAATCGCCAGTCAGTCTAACCCACCAGCACCTGCATGCCCGGACAATGCCGAATCCTTCTGTGCCACGCCCGCAAATCCGTCGGACAATTCGACGACGGTGTGTTCATCCGAAAGTGGACAATCCTACAGCGTTACATGTGGACTGGCCTACGAGGGGACCACAATACCAGACAACGATGTGGTTTTGCCGCCGCCATACGACCAGGAGCCCTTCGTGCCGCCAACCTCAACGTCGACACAAGCTTCTCCCGAAGTCACCAACACTTCAGAGGACTCTTTCGATACGGGATCTGCAGAATTATCACAACGTGGTCTGAAAATGCACCTCTCCAAGCGCGCAGTGACACTTCCCGATCTGGCTACGTGCCAGAAGTCCTGCGAACTGACAAATTCAACTGTGTCGGACCAAGGAACATATGATACGCCTTGTGTTGGCGTCAACTTCGATACCACAACGTACGAATGCACATTGTTCAGTACAGTCACCGGGACGGTCCTTCAAGCTGGAACCATCGCTGCCGTGCCGGTCGAAAATCCCCCTCCGGAGTACTTTTCATCCTCTTCCTCGACAAATACGGCCACCACATCGCTATCCGGGCTGAATACAGTGATCAATGCAACACCAACGACTGATTCCTCGGTCATTGAATCGTCGATCATGGCTTCATCGGACATGGGCCCAATAAGTACAAGCCCGATATCCTCCGCCGTCATTGGACCGGCGTCGACCAGTGCTCAGACGGATACCGGCGATGGTCCGAGCAGCTCCAACGTTACCACGAGCTCGGCTGGCTCCTCAACGGCTCCATCGGTCAGGACACCCGCTACTCCATCTTCTTCATCCGAGCAATTGGTGTCGAGCCTCACAGGGATAAGCAGCGTTTCCACGGCCTCCGTGACAGAATCATCGATGTCAGGAATGCCCTCGAACTTTACGGCAACATGGCGGTCATCATCTGCGGCATCTCCAGACCAGTATTCGTCCGGACCGATTGACCTATCTTCCACTGTGCCAACAGCTCCGGCATACTCGACACCCGAAAGCCAATCGTCTTCGCCTGGTATCAGCCTGTCTTCTTCAGCACCGACTAGACTATCTTCCTTCACGTCGATACTGTCATCGTATTTCGGACAAACTTCCCCAACAAGCACAATCTCATCCACTCTCCCATCGAGCACCATCTCGGTGCACGCAAGCAGCTCGCCGCCCGCCGACTCCTCATCCGCCTCTCGAACGACCCTCGAACCACCCCTCCCCTTCTCAAGCACAACGATCACCCTCGTATACTCCCAATCTCCCTCCTCAACCGCTCTCTGCCCTGATCCTCCCCAAGCCGGCTACACCAACCCTTCCAGCGGCACGAAGTACAACATATCATGCGATACCGCCTTGAACGGGACCATAATCTGCTCCCTTGCCGCTCGCCAGTTGCCTTCCGCCCTACAAACGCCTGAAAATTGCACTGCATCTTGCGACTCCCTTCTGGAATGTGTCGGCGTGAGCCTCACCCCTAAGGGAAGCTGTGTCCTCTTCAGCGCCATCACCGAGAGCGTGACATCGCCTGGTTCTACCGCTCTGATCAGAGCCCTTGCCAACGGAGGGACGGCCGAGCCCGTGAGTACAATCACGGTGTCGGTGTGTCGTGCTACGGAGACTAGAGTCGGAACCGTGACGGTCTTGACGACAGTTTTCCTGAGGACTTGTGCGGTGGGTGGGCCGTGCGAAGCACCTGTTACGATCACGACGGGAGCCAGATGATAGACTCACGCTGCGGGGGAAAAATGCGAGAAGGGGAATCTGCTTTGCAATCAAATCGATGAATTGAGGTAGGTAGATGACCGTTCTTCATGTACGTTACAGATTTGGTGTGGCGGCCTTGGAGCAATAACGAGCAAGAGAGTTGAGACATTGAATGTCTATTGTTCGGTGCTTCGTGCGCATGAACGGATGCCTGCAGCGTTGAGACCTCTGTATAACGTACTTTACTTTTCAAGTCAAATTTTCTCCACGATCGTCTCGCCAACCTCATCACCTCGTCTGCCAGCCGTCGATTTCATTTATTTCCAGCAACACCAACATCACCGACATAGTCACTCTCACGATTATCGCGAACATGACAGAGTACCTATCAAAGCCAACGACTGTTCGACTTCTCCGCGACGCCGCGGAGCTGATCGTAATCCTGCGAAATCTTCTCAAGGCCACCGAACACGACAGATCCATCCAGTTCGCCACACTTGGCCAAGCTGTCGAAGGCGAGCAAGCAGCCTACAAGGAAATCGAATTTTCCCAGGAGCTCCTATCCGCGGCCACAGCTAGCACCAAGGTCGAATCTCATGGTCTTGTGCAAGCGAAAGCAGTGGCGGCGAGGCTTGCCACTGAGAGCAAGACTTTGCACGATACGTGCCGCACGATCATGGCCAAAAGCGGCGTGGGTTGCGCAAGCGAGTCCGAGATCCCGTTTGACGTTGCCAGAATGATGGCGAAGGTTGAGAAGTTCAACAAACTCGCCGAGGAAGGAGAATGGACCGGAGACCGTCACAGCATCGCGCTCTCGAAGGCGGACGTCACGATGGGTAGTCTGAACGCTCTCGCCGACGAGTTGGAAGGTAATGAGGAGTTGGCTGAAGCGGCGGCTGGACGCCTCGAGGTGACGGAAGAGGAGGGTTGAGTTGTGCAGAGGAATAGCCAGGATCTGATGAGAGGATCTAATGGAAAGCAGATACTTGGCCAGGTAAAGGGTCATTCTGGGGGCTCGGACTCTCAGGGCGCAAGCTGGGCAACTCTTGCGGCAAGACATGAAGAGTCGTTGGCGGCATTGTCCAATAGGTGCCATGCATTCTGACGGGGCGTCCGTGAATACACTCAGTTCAGTTCGATCCTGTCTCTCCAGTTTCAATGAATGGTGCCAATCGCTATTAGAATATCTCACTCCGTCAGTGTGGGTGGATCTTGGAGTCAACAAACTTTGCGCTAGCCGAGTTGGGAAGCTGGACGAAACTTGGTGGCGAAACATTGGCATTGTGTTCGACTATCTTTGTTGGACACATACCCTTGATGGACTGTCTTCATCCCATTCAAAGCTTGGCGGAGCTATTGGTTCTGTACAGATCAGCCCAGACTCATCGAGAGTTTACCTGAAGCACACAGTCAGAGGAAACGAACAAACAATGAACGATGAATCAAAACTTACGACAAGTTCTCGTGGAAGAAGTTGAGGAGAGTCTGGTAGCCCTTCTCGTAATCCGCCTTCACCTTGTCGTCACTCAAGTCTCCGCGCGCGGCCATGAAGCCGTGGACCTGGTTGGGGTACCACTCCACGATGTTCTTGACCTTGACTTCCTTGGCCCACTGGTCGGAATCAGTAGATGGTCAAAAGAGTAGAGTGTTTGCAATACGACTTACGGCCTCAACATCATCCTTTGGCTCGTCTGTTCGCAGTCAGCAGGCGTGAATTTCGTGGACATGAAGGTGCACGGCTTACCTCCGCTCGGAAGCATGGCGTATGGGATGGTGATTCCGGGAGCGTCAGCCTTGTCAACCATAGCTGGGTGGCAGGCGGCAGCGGCCTTGAAGAGAGTGCCCTCTTGCGAGGAGAGGTTCACGATCTTTCCTCCCCTAATGTGAACATCAGCATCTCTGTCATTGCTTCACATGTATATGGCAGTGTATACCAGCAGTATCCAAGGATACCCCACTGCTTGATGTTTGGGTTCTTCTTGTTGAGCTCCTCAATGACCTTGGGAATGCGCTCGAGCGTTTTTGGTGGTGCGGCTTTGGTCTGTTCCATTCACTCAGCTCTTGCCCAATTCTGTTCAGCTGCTTGTCGGACTCACCGAGAAGAAGTTGCCCAACTTCTCTTCCTTCTCCTTGTTGTCTGGAGGGTACCACGAGATGTCGGCAGGCTCGCCATCGAAAAAGTCGGGAATAAAGACTTGTTTTTTGTGCTCCTTGTCCCCGTTCGCGAGGATGTCGGCTCCCTGAAGCGTCTGAGGGAAGAATCCGAAAATGTCGTAGCTAAGGGAGAGAGCAGGAAAGTCAGCCTTCGCAGACCAACATATAGGTTGCAGAGCTGGTCTACACTCACATCACCAGGATCCCGGTCGTTGCGTCGCTGGAACCAGTGCCGTATGTCTTCATGCCCTGAACTTGGCTGAACTCGCCCTTCTCCTTGTAACCTGAGGTCACAACGGGTGGGACTTTGAACGATGTCAGCAGCACTCTGGCTACTTGACTAGGCAGGAGGGCATACCCGTGCAGCAAGCGTGCGATTGAGACATGGTTGCGAGTGTTCGTGTTCTGATTTTGGGAGAGATAGTAATCCGATTACCAGACCGGGTGTTTCGTGGTACAAGAGATGTGTTGGACACAGATCCTTGATGGAGATTGAAGAGGACAAAAGAGCTTCGAAGCAGCAATCGAAGAGCGAAACATTCTGGAGCCGGCCACTGGAGCTACTGACCGATTACGACTGTCGGTTGGAATCCAATGCGAATGACGTGTGGAGAGTGGGGTGTTCGTTCAACAAATGGTCCGCACAGCTTCCGGATCATTGATGATCCCTTGTCCGAGCGCCCACCATGTCGGCAAAGCGGGTTAAGTTATGCAATATGGTCTTCAGCTTACGGAGGTACCGTGGCATTGGCTGAATCGGTTCTCTGACATGTGTCGAAGAATGAGCTTAATAAGCGGGCCTGAGGGTGTCCCGTTGTCCGGTCTAGAGGGAGGTCATCGGTCACCTGCGAGTTTAGAGCTAGAACTAGAACTAGAACTAGAACTACACGTCGTGCACGTCAGCAGGATCTCACGTTGTGTCGCGGGAATGAGTGAGCCTGACCCTGGTCCCTGGCCTGGGGCCTGACCTGGACTGTTACCACGTGGCCCAAGAACTATCTTCAACCCCATATACCGACAGACTTACATTCTGCTCCTCGATCAACTCACCGACGCGTACATCAATCAATTGAATTCCTCCGTCATGCGCTTTACACCTTCTATCACACTGGTTCTTGCCGCCTTTTCGTCAATCGTCCTCGCTCAACCAACAGAGCCGAAGGACCCAGTCACCGCTAGCGATGGCGCCTGCATGAGTAAAGGACGAGGCCAAATTTGCGATTCGCCCTGCTACAGTGTATGTACCGTCAGCCATCTCACCCGTGCAGAAGACTAACACGGACACGGTACGGTTACTACGAATGTATTCTGTCTACTTTGGGCTGCAACTGGGTACCCGGTCTCTTCGCAGGCCACTGCGTACCTGCTCACTAGAGTTTCCTCGCGCTTCATCGACGTCGGCTGCTCAAGAGACTCGACGACTGGACTGATCATTCTCGACGACTGGACCGAACATTCTCGACGACTGGACCGAACATTCTCGACGACTGGACCGATCATTCTCGACGACTGGACCGAACCGTCGTCGCTGGCCGCTCTGATAGCTGCGATGAAGCGCATGGACTAGAAGAAAGAAGGCAGAGAAATGCAGGGGACAATGATGAGGTATAATGTGTGAGATTTGTACATCATCAAATAACAATAATATATGGTTTTTCACGGTGGCTTTGTCCATTGCACATCTGCTTTGCAGACCCTTCGACGGACCCTTCGAGGAGGGAAAGCTCCGACTTCCTTTTCTGCTCATCGACTCGAGCCCGAGATTTTCGAAGTCACGCAAGCGTGGTCAGACCTCCACTAGCACTCTTCAACCACTGCATAGCACAGCCCAGCCTTACTGCTGCATCCATTGCACGCGGAAGCCCCTTCGATCGTGGCCACTAGTCGGCAATCAGTCTACACCGGCTTCTGGACGAACTGGAGCGAAGGCAGTGTCAGAGGCGCCACGATGACATTGACAAATCAGCACGGCGCCTACCTTGTAGCTTTTCTTGCGGTCTTCGTGCAGCTGACCGGTGTATACAGCTGGCAGGTCCTCTCATATTCCATCTTCCAATACAAAGCGGACCCCAAGAAGACCGATATGAGCTCAGCAAGCAGCACCTTGCGATCCTTCGTAACGTCCTAAGCGACTTCGGGTCGTTGTTGGAACTGATCAAAGCGAGCTGGAAACAGCGGCGTTTGGCTCCCGGGCTTTTTCGTCGGATCGTCGTGATTCTGCTCACGGCAGGGCTGCACGGCCTGGGATTTATTATCGCAGGTGTGCTCTCCTCGAGAGTCACAGACGTCAAATCGGTTGTTCTACCCCAATCTGACTTTTGCGAGACTTGGAACGCACCGCTGTAACATCGCAATGAGACGGATCAGAGATTCGAGGATGCCCTGTGGGAGGCCAAGTGGGACACGATCCTAGCGAAAAGCGCCAACTTTGCCGAGACTTGTTACAGCAAAACCACACCATCGTCGAATTGCAATGCACATGAGCGGCGGCTGTTGTCACTCAGTACCACGACGCACAGTGACTGTCCATTTGATCCTGTCATTTGCGCCAACCACACCACCGTCAAGATGGACTCGGGATACGTCGACTCGCTGCTGGACCTGGGCATAAACAGCTCTCCCTCAAGCCGTGTAGCGTTCCGAAAAGTCGTCGAGTGCGCGCCACTCCGAAACGATGGCTGTAGAAGAGTCTTCACCTCCGAAAACCTGACACAAGATGCGGCAAAGCTTGTCGCCGACATCGACACTTCAGGGGCATACCTTTCAAGCATTCTACTACGGTCGGAACTTGGCAAGACATACCGAAGCCACTTTCATGTCATCCAACAGATCCTTCGAGACCACGCCGGGCTCTTTCTTCACTCCATACCGCTTACAGTAGGTATAATCACTACAAATCGGGATTCGACTTTGCCTGATCTTTCACAGCTCCTAGACGTCTGTATTACGACAGTTGAGCGCAGACAGCGTCACAAACACGTTCGCACCCATTCCCGAGCTCAATCGCACGGACGCAGAAGTCGTGTTGATCTTTATGGCCAGCCGAACTCTCCATACAACTCCCGTCACAGACCCTCGGTTCGACGCACGGGAGTGTATAGGCCTCGCCTCAAGCGAAGGAAAGGGGTACGATTTCGACGTCTACCCACCCCGCCAAGCGGTCTCCGTACTTGAACGCACCGATCAGACCCAAGTCCGCAACCCTCTCCTCCCCGGAGACCGCAATTGCACAGCCATGCCGGTGCACATATTTGTCGACGACCTCAGCGGCTTGCGAGACCTGCTCGAACTCAACCCTCAGCAATATAGCATCCTCCGCCGCTTCTCGGACGTCATTCAAAACAGCATCGACTCCAGCTTCGCGGAGAACGGCGACGACGGCATACTGGCGGTCTATCTGACCGCCAACTTCGTGTCGGCGCCTCTTCCCGAGAATCAATGGGGGCTGGAGCTGCAGAATTGATTCGTAGTGTTCCTCACGATGGTCCAAATTCGCGTAACGGAGTATGTGACCGGGTTTGACAATCCGCAATTCAATCGCTTCTTGATCTCTCCGACCGCCGAAGGGGAGTGGATGTGTGCGAGTCAGATGATGCAGCGCAAAGAGTATGCTTCATTCAGCGTTCTTGGGCTCCTGGCGATTGCTGTCGTCGGGTTCGGCATTATGCCGTGTAATCTCTTCCTACATTCGGGGTGAAGGCGGCTTCGGAATCGAACGGCTTTAGACCGGTTCCGCATCGCGCAGTGGGAGGCGTTGGAGATCCTGCAACTTCAGCGCACGGCTGGCGTTGCTGTCGGCCAGCAAAGACCAGACGATTGGAAAGAGTCTGTTGCTCCATCTTCTGGCGATCGGGAAAGAACAGAGCAGTAATAGTAGCCCGAGCACTGACTCATCAAGGAGCAGCTCTTGTGCGACTGCAATTGACGTGGAGCTGGCACAGGGTGATTTCACAACGCAGGTTCTAGCGACATTCATGTCTGCCAGCGTGAACTCCGCCTTGACACTGTGCTTGACATGATCTGATTATCCAGCAGGAAGGCGAAAGCTGAAAAGGCAGCGTACGAGACGACATCGATGGCGGCCTGAAGTACCCGGCCCATGTTTGATGAGGAAACTGCGGCGGTGGTTGAAAAGTCGAGTTCGAGGAGGGAGATGGAGAGAAGACTGGTGACGATCGCACTTTTGAGCAAAGTTCCAAAGACTGAGCAAAGCGCAATGAGCATCAAACTGTGCTAGGTTCACCGCGGTCGATGCGATGATGGAGCATCGTTGCGGACGGCCATAAGGGACATATCGAAGAACCACGAGCTGTAGATGGCTTTATAGACTCATTTGTCCGTTGTCACGAGTACGTAAAGCTCACACGAGACGTCAACACATCGATCGATATGTAGAGCAAAGCGAGCACATTCATTAACGCAATGGATGGTATCATGATCTAGCATCGAGCCCGTTGTATCTGCTCGGTCACTTGGACAGCCTGGCGGGTACACAACGAGGATTAGCTTGGCGTTTCGTGTGCTAACGGAGACTACGCCCATAGGCTCACTGGACTAGTATACATGCCAACGGGACGCCCCGATGAACCGTTTCTCCTGCGTCCTCGCGACCTCAAGCAATGACAACGTGCACTGTGGTCATCGCGGTTGATGCCACGATGAGCCCGCGAGTCCGCCCCTCTTCTAGCCCGCTGTACTGAACTTGGTCATTAGTCCATGTCCACCGGTCCCTGTTGCTATCTCGGAGATTCTTTCGTTTGATGAAGACGGTGAAATGTGCTGGACCAAAGCACGATGTGAAGATATGAAATAAATACGGTCTATAGGGATTTAAAGAACTGTATATTCCTTAAAGTCCTCCTCCTCATCCTCAAACGTCCAAAACATCAGACTGTTGTTAAATAGCAATTGTAGGAAGAGCAGCGATACTCAACGACGTCGTGGCGATCGTGGGAAGGGCGATACTCAACGACGTCGTGGCGATCGTGGGAAGGGCGATGCTCGGAGACGATGTGGAAGTAGTGGGCTGAGCACTGAAGGGAAGTTGAATGTGGACACCAGCATCGAAACTGCCCGTGGCGATGAGGTTATTGACGCTCGAGAAGCGCACGCAGATCTGGCTGCTAGATTTGTAGGCGAAGCCGGCGCAACCATCGAGCGCTGTGCAAGTCTGGCCACAGCTTTCGAAGGATGGGTCCGTCAAGGAGTTAGAATCGATGATGGTGCCCACAATTTCGAAGCCACATTCGAGGTCGAAGTCTTGGCCGTTGAAAGAAGTGGTGGAGCCGCGACGCAAGAGATCGACACACGAGGAGAGCGAGGCGGATGGAGTCGCTGGGGCGGAGGCGGAGCTCAGAGTCAGGGCGGGAAGGCTGATCGTAGAGGTAGTGAATGTCGGTGCCGTGAAGGACGGGAGACTAGGAGTGAAAGCCGGAGGAGTGAAAGCCGGGAGACTAGGGGTGGTGAAGTCGACCTTGGAGGTGGTGAAGGTCGGAGCTGGAAAAGCAGGGAGGCTGAGGGTGGTGAGGGCTGGGGGAGAGAAAGCCGGCGCGCTCGGGGTAGAGACGGTCGGGAGTTTAGGGGTAGTGAAAGCTGGAGCGCTTGGTGTAGAGAAAGCTGGGATGCTTGGGGTGGAGAAGGCCGGAACGCTTGGGGTAGAGAAGGCCGGGAGCTCGGGCGTCGTGAAAGCTGGGGCGCTTGGTGTGGAGAAAGCCGGGAGATCGACACTGCTCGTGGTAAACGTCGGAAGACTTGGAGCAGAAAAGGAGGGCAGCTTGATGCTGCTCGTGGTGAACGTGGGAAGGCTTGGAGCAGAGAACGACGGAAGCTTGATGCTGCTCGTGGTGAACGTCGGAAGGCTTGGTGTGGAGAACGAGGGCAGGTTGAAACTGCTCAAGGTGAATGTCGGGAGGCTTGGAGCAGAAAACGGCGGAAGCTTGATGCTGCTGGTGGTGAATGTCGGAAGGCTTGGCGCAGAGAGCGACGGCAGCTCAATGCTAGTGGTGCTGAGAGACGGAGCGCTTGGGGTTGAGAAGGCCGGGATCTTGGGAGTCGTAAAAGCTGGAAGCGTGGGAGCAGAGAACGACGGTAGCTTAATGCTGGTGGTACTAAGGGACGGAGCGCTTGGAGCAGAGAATGTCGGGAGTTTAGGAGTCGTCAAAGCTGGGAGCGTGCCCGTAGTGAAAGTCGGCAGCTTGACACTACTAGTGCTAAGAGATGGAAGCTCAGGGGTCGAGAATGCTGGGACTTTGGGAGTTGTGAAAGCCGGGAGCGTAGGCGTCGTGAAAGCTGGCAGTGTAGGCGTGGTGAACGCTGGTAGCTTAACACTGCTGGTGCTCAAAGATGGAAGCTTAGGAGTTGTGAAAGCTGGAAGCGTAGGCATAGTGAATGCTGGAAGCTTGAAACTGCTGGTGCTGACAGATGGCAGCTTAGGGGTCGTGAAAGCTGAGAGCGTGGGCGTAGTGAAAGCTGGCAGCTTAATCGTAGTGGAGCTGAGACCAGAGAGATTCGGAGTGCTGATAGCTGGAAGGCTCGTGGTTGGCAATTGGAGGGGAGTGGTCGTCTTGCTGCTAGGAGCAGCAGCGCTGGTGGACTGGGTGGTGGAGCGAGAAGCAGTGGAAGAGGTCGCAGGAAGCGAAGGAAGTGCAGGAATCAAAGTTCCGGAGCCTCCGCCACCCGGCAGAGGAATACCGCCTCCTGCAGATCCGTCGGTCTTGAGCGTGCACTGGTCCGTAGAAGCGTCGAATGTGAAGGCATCGCAAGCGACACGACCCTGGAACGTGGCCTGGCAACGAAGTGTATAAGTCAGCTACGGTCTAGGCAATGAGGGTTTGATGCAGAGTAAACGCTGCTGGCGTTTTCTTGCAACAGTCTCAATTATCGCAGGCCGTATTCACTTTAGTACTTACACAAGCGTTCAAACATCCCTGGAAGGAGCGTTCGGTGGTAGATGCACCCGCGATCGCTACACCGGTACCAGCTACACCGCACTGCAACCGAAAGGCCTGTCCGCTGCTAGTCGTGAATATGCCGGAGGCGCCAGCGGTTATGAGTGTCTCGCAGGAAGCAGCGATAGGAACATCCGCTCGTTTATTGACGGGCGATGCCTCGACAGCAATGCTGGCGATCGAAAGCGCGACCGCGAACGGGTTGATGAAATGCATGGTGAAGCAGAAGCGAGAAAAATGGAGTGACGAGAGTGTTTAGTGTGAAGTTCCGTGTCTGCAATGAGAGCCTGTATCGAGAAGACCTCTCCGGTCTTATATCGCCCAGGGCAATTGCGCGGGATAGCATCTTGTCGTCCGATCGACGTGTCTGTTGCGCTCTGAAACCGGAATATTGAGACAAAAACGTTGGCCTCTGCGGCATGTTGCGATATTTCCATCCACCGCCGGTGGACCACCGGCCCGGCGAAACATTCGTGGAGTGTGTTTTCGCTAGTATGACTTCAGTAGACCCGGGCCATATCCCTGGTCCCCAGCAGCTTCAGAGGTTCCCAGCAGCTCGTACACGACTTCGTAGTGGAACTTGCAGCGTAGACTTAGACAGTTCTGCCTACCCTTTGAACGAGCCTATGCCTCACGCACCGGGGCTTAGTTCGCCTGTCGCAGTCCTCGCAAGCTCGAGCTCCCAAGTACCTACTTCCCTCATTGTCATTGCTCGTCATCTCGCAAAGTCACAACCACAGCTCACTTCTTAGCGTCGCCTGTGACCGAATAACAGTCAGGGGGCTCTGTAGGCGCTGGAGAGAGGTGGTCGGCCACGTCGATCTGTCGGCGTGAAGACTCATGGCGGACATGTCCGGAAACCATTGCAAGTGGCTCAGGAAGGAGTCCGGCAGATGTCGACATGCAGCCGGATGAGTTCCAGAACGGTCCTCCCGGAAGATCCCATACCGGCGGTTGGAACGTCTGAAACAGAAGACGAGTGTAAAGTCACTTCTGCGGAAGAGTGAGTGTCCACCGAGGCCTCTAGCTGCGGTCGCAGAAGACGACGGCGTCGCAGGTTCCGGTCCACGGCTGGTACGTCGCCAGCGAGGGAGAGGACCGTCGTGCAGATGTATGGAGTACAGCCGACTCGAAGACCACGGGATGGACCATGAAGGTTTTCGAAAGAAGAACTAGACGGCGTTGGACGATCGAGGAGGTTGGGATTGACGCACGGGAGGAACGGTCCGTCGTGTGATATCCATGGAGAATTCCATGGTCCGCCATGGGACTTTCCGCTTGGCGGCATGGCTGTTGTCTTTAGGTCGAGACACCAACCTCCACGAATCGAGAAGCCACCGACGATCACGCCAACGGGCGGAGAGCGGAGAGGAGCGATCAAGTCTCAGACCCAAGAATCCTTCGAACACATCTGCCGACCAATTGGGCAGCAACAAGACCTCGGTCTCTCTGCAGCCATGTCTCGACCCAACAGTGGAAGCGCGAACATACAACCACAACTTGTCTCGATCAATGGATGCTCAGGAATCTTCTTCGCCATACAACCCCGCCGCGCCGCCGTACCGCCGCGGCATCAACCACCGGGATCAACATTCGCGCCGCCCATGCCATTCGCTCAGGGGTTGACCACTTGCCCGATAGTGACGCTAACGAGCGCGCGTTCAACCAACCCGCTGTCCACGGCTCCACGCTGCGGGGATTGCGCCATGCCTGACCAAAAGCGACAGTCGCGACATCTTGGACGCTGCTGTCTCGACTTCCGAACCTACTTTCTCCGGAACGACAGCATGCCGGTGCCGCGCTCCTCAACGACCCGTCGGATGCAATGGACGACGTGAGCGGCGTGATATCCCGATTTGGTGCATCACATGTCGTCTCTCTTGTGGCTGCAATTTCCAACCAAGGTCATACCACATGGATGGGACCTATACCACTCACTCTCTCGAACAGCAAGCCCACGAGCGGGGCAGGCGCAACGATAGCCCGTTCCAACTCGGCTTCAAGGCTGGTTTTCTTACACTTCGATGATTTTTTCTGCGAACCACAAACCCTTTCTTCTATTCTGCTTCAAGAACGAGGAGGATACACACAGCTCGAGACTGATGTTGAAGCAGACGAGAATTTCTCGCCGTCTCCACCCTCATGACCAGGTCCATCGTGCTCGCGGTGCCCAGAAGCGGACTAGCGGCCGTCGAGGCGGCGATGCTCATGACTGACGTCGGCGAGCAGGAGAAGTGCGACGACGTCCACCTGCACTACTTGCGCCGATTCGATGGCTGGCATCGTTCAAACGGGACGAAGTCTGCTCGCAAGAATGCTCTTGTCGAGCTGGCCTCGTTACAGAGCTGTCACGTATGTCTGCGCTACGCTTGATCCATACTTCGTCAGATGTCGTCACAAATCGAACAACGACTGCTGGTTGTTGCCAAGCACGTGCAGCGGCTTCAAGGCGCACCTGCCTTAACTCCGGCGCATGTGATGCCAAGGCTACATTGATCAGCTGCACGAAACTTGGTCATTTTGCTGACTGCACGACTTCAGAAGCAAGGATCACGCAAGCCGATAAGATAAATATGTACAACTTCCACGAGCTGCTTTGAAAGCTTGCAAACCTCCTCCGCTTCTCGTGCTACACGCCTGTCACCCTCAAAATGGCCATGGCATCTCTCACCCCAGGCGGCATCCTCATGCTGCTTCCAAATCTCGCCTACTCCATCGGTGCCTTCGTTTACGACTACAGCGACACTCACATTCTCAATCCACGATGGCCTCCACATGCAAAATTCCACAACGGGCAGACAATGTCTTTAGGAGCCATGCAGGCCGCACTCTCGATCTACCTCATTTTGCGTCCGGCTGCAAACAAGACTGAGAAGACGGATAGTCTGTGGCTCGCGGCGCTGGTTGGGAGTCTCTACTGCGCGGCGGGACTGTCTGCAATTTTGTATCCGGGGACACAGTGGGCGGAGTATGCATCGTCCCTCGGGCTGACGTTCGTTGTGATACTGACCGGATAATGCAGTCCTGAATTCGCGGGCAATGGTGACCAGAGATTCATCTTTGGAGGCTGCATCGTGGCAATATGGGCCGGGTTCTGGTTCGAAACGAGGAGGCTGCAGCATGTGAAGCAAGCTTGATGACATAGGTGGGAGACTGTGATTCATCCACTCAACCAAGCACATCGATAAGCTGAATCTCAGACTCGTGCATGTAAGAATCTGCAAGCGCGGTGTCCAGGCCTACTACCAGTTCTTTCAATCGTGCAACCGCCGCATCATCGCGACCAATGGCTTCCGACTTCGCGTTGCTACGACTTCAAGTAAACCGAGCTCGGAGCTCCAACGTGTCCGAACATACATGATCGCCGTCAATCACGTAAAAGGTGCCAGGACAGCCGACGGTGACGACAAGTCTGCATAATTCTTACGAAGCTCCTCCAGGCTTGACAGCATGATGGCAATGCGTGGCAATCCTGCCGGAGGCATTGGCCTCCCCTCAGACACGTCCGGCCAGCAGAGATGTTCGCATGATTCCAGAGGGAAGTGGAAGAATTGGCTAATTTGGATGAACATGGTGTCAGTCTCAAGGTCGAAGGGACGATTTTTGGTAACTACGTTCAACTACGCTATATCAATTAGCTGCAATCTGGCGTTCGGTAACCTCATTTGAATCGCGCTGAATGAGGCGTGAGGATTGAACTGCCATGGCGACCCCAACCGCTGAAACAGCGGCTTGTTCTTGCGGAGGTACTCCAGTGCAATATTGTGCGCCTCGTGGTTAACAAGATACAGGGGTATTTCGACTTGCAGTGGTTGATTTCCCTCCACGAGCAGCTGCCTCCACCAACATCCTTTTTCGTAGTGGAAGAGCGGCTTTCCGATGGGTGGAGGTACAACCGGCTCCCAAATGGTTAATCGCACTTCTGTGGGAAGAGTAATTTTTATCCGACGAATTCCGCATGAATATTTATGCATTTACAACCTTTGCGCACGCCCGCAGCTGCTCCCGCCCACCACCTTCCGTTTTCGTGGGAAGAAGTTGAACTGTGTCGCCATGGCTGAGATAGTTGGACGAAGTCGGCACTGTTGTGTAGGTCTCTGGTGCATATGCATCCAGGCCAGGCATCATTCGCATGCTCACGGAAAACATTGTGATCGGGAGGTTGTGTGGTTAAGTAGCTTCGTGAAAGGAAGCGAGGGAGGTGCCAACCCGGCCAACAGCGGCCGCTGACATAACGTCCTCGTTCAGCATAGCGAGGAGAGCGACACTCATTCCCAGTCTCCTCCAGTACCTCTACCGGACACACTCCAGTTTCAACATCCCACACAATGTCCGCCCGCGGCGGCGCTGGCAACATCCTCGCAGCCTCCCAGCAAAAAGCCCACACATCCACCGACCTCGAAGCCAATGCGCCCTTGTCCGAGCATGTCACCACCGTCCCTTTGGACACGAATCGCGAGTACGCCCATTCCGGCCGCGGCGGAGCGGGCAACTACTACAGCCCGAAAGAGCTCAGCCAGAAAGGCGAGTTTGACGTCAGCGAGCGGAAACAGGAGGAGAGTTCGAGTGCTGTGCCTGGCAGTGCGCCTGTGAAGGTTGGCAGAGGTGGAGCAGGGAACTTCACGTTTGGGAAAAGTGGACAGGGTGAAGAGGAGAAGAAGCGGAAAGAGGATGAAGAGAAGGGGAAACTGGTGGATATTGAGCGGGAGGTTGAAGAGGGTGCTGGCAAGCTGCAGATGCCGGAGAAAGCGAAGCTCGCTGGTGGGGAGAGGGATCTTGTCAACAGGGCTGAGTGAAGACGACAATGCTGTCCGGCATGACTTGGCACTGGATGCGAATATGACCACGGAATCTTGCAAGCTGCCTGGACGACGACATGCTACAGAAAAGCTTCGATGCTCGTGTAGGGGACAAATCCAGGCTCAGTCGCACGGTGAGTCGGCGTTGCTGATGCATTGAGGAATCTTTTCGAGACCGTCGACGGAGGCGTTGCAGAAGGTGCGTTGGTCCCTTGGGTGAGAAGAAACGTACTGACTCGTTCTGGTTGGCGAATCATCTTCGTATCGCAAGACGTGGAGCTGGATCTTCCTCACTCATGATTCTGGGACAATCGCTTGTGCTGTACATGACCACCCAAGTGCCGCACGTACAATGGATGCTCTCGAGTGTCGACACAGCTGTATTACATCAATCTATGGTATGCTAAGTGTTACAACTTCTCCAGAGCTTTAAAACAAACAGTCCATCGGCGAGGGCTCCGAGACACCCTGCAAGCCATTGATCCTAAACGTGACGAAAGACTAAAGTTCCCTTCGTTTTCCAATGTACTCTGGCTCTGCTCCGGTTGGCGTCTAGATCGATACCAACCTCAGCAACCGCTATGCGAGCTTTGTCTTAGTACGCTTAGCACGAGGTCCGGGCGCGGATGTGAGCGGAGCAAGCTGAGCCACGTTTCGTGTGCGGCCACGGGTCCGGGAATGTATACGAGGCTTGAAGGTGCCCATTGCGACTAGGGAGATGGAGTCGGCAAACTCGAACCATGCTGGCGACCCGTCGTCATTCCAAGCTGCCCACGCGTCGCGGAGAGAGTACGTTTGTAGGGTGGAGCCATCCAGAAAGCAGGAGTCGTGCTCGATTGCAAAGCGAGAGTGGTACTCGAATGCTCTGCTGAACGAGATCCGGACCTGAGTTTCGTGCTGGTGATCCGTCGTTTCATGTACATCCGTCAGCGAGCGGACAAACTTTTGAGAAGACTTCGCAAAGGCTTCTAGCGATCCGGAGAATCCAGTTTGAAGGAATGCACAGAGCAAAGAATGGAAACCCGGAGCGTGGTCGAAGGCCGACGCTTGAAGCTTGATGGTCAAGTGCTCCAACTTGGTAGGTTTCGATTGCAGGCCCTGCAAGTTGAAGATCTTTGGGCATATCCATTTCATGCGAAGTCGTACAGTCTTGATGTGAGGTATGACCAGCGCTAACTCATCACACATATGTGCGGTGCTCGTGAAATTTGTACCAAAGGTGTCCAGGGTGAATGTGGCCAGGTTTTGCATGATTGGAAGATTTGCCATTAAAATGGACATTGTCGACCCATGCAGGTAGTCGCGTTGAGGGAATCTGATAGTCTGAAATTGTGTCTCGCAACCGGCTTCGACGCACAAGGTCTCGAGAGTCTCAAAATTGTGCATGTCCGAGAACAACTTGTTGAGCGAACCTCTCAGTCGAACGTTGCGCCATTCTGTCGAAGCTTGATTGAGGGCGACTTGGTCGTCAATAAGCTCGGGAGGTGGATAGTTGCGAAGGTACGGGCTCGGACACTCTCCGTCCTCTGCGACTCGCGCTGTGTTCTCGTCCCACGGGTGGCCCAGCAATCGCACACGCACACGGCGTGTGTTCTTGTGCATCAGCAGTCGTGATCCCGAATAGCCCAGCTTCCCAGTGATTCGATCAATGTCGTGTCCATACAGTCGTATGTCTGTCGTTCCGAGACCGGAGAGATAGACCGGATGCGCGACAGCATACCACGTCCGGCAGAGAGACAGGCGGGCAGTTCCTCGCCCACGTCGCAGCTCGCGACCGCCGACACGCTCGAGAATGTCGATGAGCAGCTCCACGGGAAGGTCCATGAGTGAAGTCATGGTCATATATCACTCGCGATGTCCACGCGCGATGGACGAAGATGAGATGCCTGTTTCGGTGAGGAATACGAAGAAAGGAAAGAGGAAGCGACAGACTGGTAGAAGACGTAAAATGAGAGTCGACGGGCAGCTTGAAGGAAAGGCGAAAATCCTGCCGGTGCATACTTGTCCCATAGATCGTACATTCTCATTGAGTGTCGGCGACTCCGTGAATCTGGGCAGCTAGAGCGTAACCACACCAAATGTTACGGCAGCACTGCTCAGCTCAACTGGGACGCGAATCGTCATGCCACCGGGCGTATGCGATCAGCTTGACTGCAAATGTCAAAGAGATGCCAGCTCACCTCAGTATCGTGACTTGATGCTCGCAGGTGTAGGATATTTCAAGGTCAAGCTCGCTTGTGCCTGCGGATTTCTGAGATGGAGGCGTCGCGTCTGCGGCTCTGCCGAAACGCCCCACTTTGCTTCCAGATCGCTCGTGTGGCTCCGGTCGAAACGTCACTCCATTGACCATTCCATTGTACCTGAAGCACTGCGACAATTGTTGGCATTTTGTTCTGGTCACGACAATCTACCGATCTGGAAAGCGTGGACACAATCGAGCATTTTCACCAGGAGAGAATACCCTCACCGCGATGGTCCGCTTATTCCCAACCTCTACAGCATCAAGGCAGCACTAACAATAGTGTACAGTCTCAATCACTCCGTCCATACCTGTCCGCAGTCCGGTCAACACTGACTGCTGCCCTCTCATTATCAAACTTTGCATCGCAAGCATCCGAAAGGCACAATGTTCCCGAGATCGAAGCCAAGACCTCCCCCGAAGTCGTCCTAAATCCGCTCACCGTTTCACGCAACCAGGAAGAGAGAGTACTCGTGGAGCCGTCAGTAAACAGTGTGCGGGTCAGCATACGGATAAAGCAGGCAGATGAGATTGAGCACATCCTCGTGCACAAGTTCACGCGCTTCTTGACACAGCGAGCGGAGGCATTCTTCATCTTGAGAAGAAAGCCGGTGCCTGTACGTTGAAAGATATGGTTGGATCAAGGACAGCAGGACTGACAGACAAGCAGGGATATGACATCTCCTTCCTCATCACGAACTTCCACACCGAGGAGATGCTGAAGCACAAGCTGGTGGACTTCATCATTCAGTTCATGGAGGAGGTTGACAAGGAGATCTCGGAGATGAAGCTCTTTGTGAGTAGCTCAATGCTGGCGCGGCGTGGAAATGATGGGCTAATACCATCCTCAGTTGAATGCTCGGGCTCGTTTCGTTGCGGAGAGCTTCCTGACTCCGGTAAGTGCGCGCCTTTGACGAAGTGTGAGATCGTGCTAACGGCTGGACACAGTTCGATTGATATGTGAGAGTTGCATGATGCCGGACTTGGCTCTGCGCGATCGATGCGCGATTTGTTCGTTCCGCGGCCTTGGCCTGCGAAACCGGAAACAAAGTCTGGTCCAGGGACTCGAATCCGTTACCCGATCAGTTCATTGCGGCCCTATATCAACAAGGAGCACGATTTCAGCCGTTGCACTTCAGCACGTCTTGTCGGCGCAGGCTGGACATACGAGAGCTCAAAATAGTATGTTGCTATGACCTCCTTGACATCTCACCTTCAATCTGCTCTCATCGTGATCTGGCTTCAGTTGACGAGAGCCGCCTTCGTGGCTAATGTCCAGCATTCGTCGACTTCTGGCCGCTGGGCTACTCTTCGCCGCTAGCCGTAACTAATCGCCCTTCAACTGTTGATGCTTTCCTTTTTAGCCTTTGTGCTTTCCTCGATCAACACCAATACAAGCTACACCTACATTCGCGCGGCCTCTACATGCCATCGATTCGGCGCGCTCACCGACGTGAATTTCTCAGCACCAGCTTCAAACGCTGCATGTAGCTTCAGTTGGCACCGACCTTCTTCCGCTGCGCAACCGAATCCGGTCATCTTCTTTACCACCACCGCACGCACCCCAGCACCGACCGACGCATGATATCTTAGGCATAGCGCCGCGGAGAGGGCCATCTACCGTGTTGTGCACCCTCTGCCAAGAGCCGCAAAGAGGTAATGTAAGTAACTGAGTTCCACTGAATGCACTTCACTCCACCACATCCCTCTCCACCTAGCTGGAGACTCTCACATGACAAGGGGATAATTTAGAAGCTGGTCTAAGCTTTCGTTCACCCTCGATTGCTTCACCACTTTCACACACTTCAAAGCACCACTTTCATTCAACATCTTCCCCTCGACCTCGTTTTGATCACGACATCCGGAAGCGAGCTTCCAAAGGTCAAGCGCACGACTAAACATTGTGTCTGACAGCCTCTGCAAGTCGGTCGTCAAGTGTCCTTGCTGGGTCCTCAGCATCGCAGAGCTCTACGCTCGACACCACCATTACCTCTTCGCAGACTCTGAGCGTCGATGAGCATTCAACCTCTGAGAATTCGCCAAACATGCACACCACCAATTCGAGCTCGCACCATCGCCCCGGAAGAACATCCGACAAACAGAACGAGAGCGAAAACACCGCTGCGCAGGCTCGTGCAAACCACAGCAACGCCCGATCCCGCCCAGAACTTAGCGCAATTGCTCAGCCCTTCCCTCAGTACTCCGCGCAAGACCTTCAGCACACTCATCAGCCGCTAGACTTGCTTGGACCACGCAGTGCTGGCGCTATGTCGTTCGCGCCCTCCGACACCGGTGCTGATGCCGGCGGCAACGACGGCATGGATCAGGAACAGAACTCCAACGTCTACCGACCACCACACCGCCGCCGCGGACCAACGCCCATGGAGCGCCACGATTCAAGTGCGTCAAGACTGACCCATGGCTCCGGTAACATGCACAACCAGTATGCGCAGCACATGTCAGCCACACAGTATGGGCCGCCGTTCGCCAACCCGGCCTCGATTCCACCCGGCTACAACAACTCGACCCACGGCGCTTATCCCGTTCCATACGAGTATACGCCGCAGTTCCCGCGTCACGGCCAAGCGGGCGGACCTCCACAAGTATTTGATCCGAACACAATGCAGTACGATCATCACATGCAGGGATTTCGGAACTACGCCAATCAGTCATACTTTTTCCCTCAAGGACATCAGAGCAACTTCAACAACAACACGTCAAGCAATCAAGCGAGCAACTTTCAAGGATTTGGCGGTCAGCACAACTACCCACAGAGCGCTCAGGCATATGACTTCTCTCAAAGTGTTACCGGCGCTGCCTCAAACAACGTGGGCTTCACCCAAGAGACCAACGTTCAGCGCAGCATGTATCCTCAAGGACATATGATCCGTCAGGACATCGGTAGCACGCAGTCAAGTACCTCTGCACATGATGCGAGTGCTTCGTCGAGTAGCACCACGCCTCAACCTCACAATCATGGGCACAACACCATTGTGTACGGAGACCGCACTGCCTCTGTGAACGCTGCGCCTCATACACAACACAGTCAGTCTCGCAACACTGAGTCTGACGGTGCGAGCAGCGGTCTCGGCGCAGGTCTTAGAGATCTTGCCAACTCCCTTCCTCAGACTCCATCCCAGGCACTTGTCCGTACGGACGACAGCAGCAACGTTGGCCATAGAAGTCGTGCAAACACAAGTGGCTCGCCGCAGAAGCGTCTGCGGGCGCAGTCTGACAGGAGCAGCGTCACAAACATTCAGCCGTTCAATGCTTCGAGCAATCGAACTGTCGCCGGCATGAGCAATCCTGTACACATCCACAAGCAATCTCAGTCGATCAGCTCTGGATCTGGACAGATTCAGTCGTTCAACACACCGAACCATCGTAGAGTGTCCGGCATGATCGAACCTTCCCACGGTCGCATGCACTCGAACTCGAACAGCGACGATCCTTACAACGCTATGCCTCGGGACATGCCCAACCATCATCGTATGGGCAGCGCGAATCATCGTGGTAGATACGGCAGCATTTCCCAAGGCGCGGGTTACAACAGCATACCCGGACCAATTGCCATGCCTACCCAAGCAAACCTCCGTAACGATTCAGTCACCAGCGCCACTGGGATTTCCGGCCTCGGAGCTCATCAATTGGCCAAGCTGATCATGTCGGGCGCCACGGAGGATCCTTACGACAGCAGCATGAAGAAGTACGACACGCCGGATCGTCAGGCTCCTCCTACCCTTGGTCCGGCTCGATTCAACGAGAGCACGATGTTCAGTCAGCCAATGCCTACGCCAGCCAATCGATCCTCTCCCCGTTCGAGGAACCAAACCAGCGGAGTCGGTCTAGGTCCCGTGCCCGATGTTCCACCTCCCGACTGGCTTCCTCTTGCGTGGCAAAGTCTGTGCGTTCCGACCATGGAGGAGACTTGGGACTCTCTGCCACTCGGCGAGCTGTACCGCGAAGTCACGCACAGCATGTGTAGTGTCTTGAGGATCAAGGACATTCCGTATACCTGTACTCGTCAGGAGATCGTCGTAAGTGAAGTGGCTCTTGTTTTTCGTTCTTTCACATGCTCGAGACTTTACTAACATTCTCACAGGCCTTCATGGGTGGCAAAGCTCAGATCGCTCGCCAGCCAGATGGATCTCCTTGGCATGCGGTCCACATCATCATGGAGCGTGAGACCGGCAAGACCATGGACTGCTTCGTCGAGTTGACTTCTGAAGCCGAGGCGATCTATCAGTGCAATCAGTTCCGTCGTCGTGCTGAAGCCGGTCGGCCGCCTCGTGTCGGCGAGCGTGTGGTTCAGGTCGTGCTCAGCTCCCAAGATGAGCTTCTGAGCGAATTGTTTCCCCGCGCGAAACACGTTCGCTGGAATGATGGGTGCCCGATCATCGACACCGAGCCAAAGTACTACTACGAATCCATTCAAGCTGCTGGCTTCCAGGGCTTTCTTCACCCGGAGGAGTTCTTCACGATGAACAGACATGCTGAGACCAACGAGCGTGTAAGTCGGCATATTGTTCCAATCTCTGGCATCTCAACTGACTTCATGACAGGCCATCTTTGCTTCAAAGAGCCCGAGCCGCGTATACGAGACCCTGATTTCCGTCCTCTACAAGTACCCGTGGTACGCTGTCGACTACGTGAGTGTCCGCGAGCGCGATGCTTTGTTCGACTGCATCTATCATCTTCTCAACTGCCTCATGTACGAGCTGTCAAAGGACAAGCAGGACAGGAAGGCATCTCCGCTGGACGTCACACCTGCGTTGTTGCAGGAGCTTGCTTCAGCCATGCTTGTGTGCGTTGGATTCTGCGACAGTCAGAAGTTCATGGTCGTGGAAGCTCTGCACCAAAATGGCTACTCTGGCATCGCGGCTGGCGAAGGTGCTCATCTCCGCCTTGGTGGTCAGCATCAGTACTGCGCGATCTGGCCATTTGTGTCTCTTTGCGTGAAGCCTGGTGTTGCCATGGAGCTTCTCAGCGTATGTCTCCCTCCTCTCTCACTGCACTCTGTCCACACATCGCTGACTTTTAACTAGTACTACGCCCTCATGCTTCGCACCGCCACCATCGAGGCCGAACCATCTGAGGCCTCGGAAGACGCCATGCCAATGGGCAACATCGAAATCGACTACGGCCCCGACTACCAGCAGTCTTCTCTTGCCACCATCGCGGTCATGGAGTACGACTATCTCAAGAAAGTCCTCAGCAAGTACCTCCAGGATCACCATCAGCATGTCAACGACCTCGCCGATCACGGCAACATCCTTCCCATCGGCCAGAATGACTCCGCGGAGCAGATGGCTCGAGCCAACATCCAGAGTCAGCAGGGACAGCTTCTCGTTCCGACTGGCGCACACGGTAGTGTGCCACCGAGCCCATTCGTCAGTGAGGATGGGTTCTATTCGCAGGCTGGTTCGGCTTCGACTTTGTAGCTTTGCGGTGAAAGAAGCTTGGTGAGCAAGCACTACACATATTTGGATGTGGGCGATTGTGGCATAGGGGATTGTTGTGACGAATCTCACGATGACTTTGGCTGCGAAGCTCGACGAGGGAATGATTTGGATACTCGACGTAGCAGTCGTGAGAGCTCCATTGTATGATTACAGGGCAGAGCGAAATGATGATCGCAAACGGAGACATGACGAAGAACGAACGATCCACGAAAACGACCAAAAGCGATATCAGGAGGCACAGACTACACTTTGCCATGCACCACTGCATGACGGGTGCTCAGACGGAGGAGACATTGCACACAAGCACACCGGCGAACAAGGCTTGGAAACAATGGGGCTTTGTTGGTAAATTGGCGGCATTGAACGTTCGATACATTTCGGACAGACGATACGTTGGTCACTTAGCTTAACTTCGTTGCCTTGTATGATTTACTCCTCAGCTGTGCATTCGAACGCTTCGATCCATCCGGCTACTGCTTGCTACCTCAAAACGTAAACACCGCCGTCCAAACATCCATAGCTGCAACCCTCTTTCCCTCCAGCTTCTTCACAGCCCGCTCCATCTCATCCAACAGCGGTGCCTCTTCTCCATCTCTCCTCGTCTCTCTCGCCAAAACCACCTCCCACTGCCCATCATCCAACTCCGGACTCTCGATCCAATGTTCCTTTGCCAACTTCCATCCACCATCCGCCGCAATCCGCTGCATCTCCTCCGGCGTGACCACAAGCCTGACATTCCCATCCGGCAACGGGTTCGGCCCCTGCGCTTTCGCAGCGAGAACGTGCGCTTCCGCCGCTGGGTTGGTCGCTCGCATGCCCCATTCTGCAATGACGAGTTTTACGGAGCCAGATGGGTGGCTACTGCCGAGAGTGTGGAGTTCGCGGAAGAGGTTGAAGAGATACTCTTCTGATGCGAAGTAGAAGATGGAATGAGCCAATACCACGATGTCCGGAGCGGAATGGGAAATCTTCTGAGAGCCCACATAATCCATAGGATCCTGCTGAATCCAGCGGATTTTGTCGCCGAAATGTTTGGAGAGCTGGGCTTGAGCTTGGCCGAGGGTGAAAGGCGAGCCGTAGTCTAGAGGAGCTGGATCCACTGCATCCACATGGCCGGCGAAGTGGGCTAGGGGAATGGTCATGTCTCCTTGTCCACATCCGATTTCGAGGATGGAGGCATCTTGAAGGTGTTTGGACGTGTCAGTGAGGTCTCCGAACCAGGCTTGGAGCAGGTTCAGTCTGTGTCGTAGTTGGGACGTGTTGGTGGCTTCGTCCTCGCTGGGGTAGAGTGGCCAGAGGCTCTTTACGAGGGCGTCCTGGGACGGTTGGTTCCACGTTGTAGACATGATGTTCGATGGCATTCCGAGTTGTGCCTTTCCGTCATGGAGGCTTTATGACTTTGTTCGATTGTGTGTCGGAGGTGAGTCTTCTCAACGGTCCATCGTGAGTCATTTCATTTACTCGTCCAGATAGGAAGGTAGTAGATCCTGTTGTGGATTATC
>JYJE01002393.1:441-88044 GCA_000983655.1 Zymoseptoria brevis | reverse complement strand
GAGGCCTAAGAACTGCTCGAGTTTTTTCCCCGCACTAAGCTAACCGAAAAAGGCTTAGCACTTTGCGTTAACGCTATCCCCCCAGCCAATTAATAGCTTTAATAGCTTTGATGACGCCATCAAAGCCATCAAAGCTATCGTTACCGCTATCCAGCAGCCCTAGTCATGTCCAGTCATCCAATAGCTCAATCTTTGCCCACGGCTGAGAGAGAAAGTCAATAATGACCTCTTACCGTCGCACCGGGCTGCCGTATCCATTTGCGCAAGGTGTTCGGGTTTTCTCCTACGCACGCAGGGCCCACAGACCGGACTTCTTCGGCTTGACACCCGCTTCCCAATGGTGTGTTACACGAAGCCATCACTCCGCAGCTGCAGCTCGCATGATGCGACCCGATGGACTGGACACACTTCTCGCTCTGTTGCATTTCGTTAGGCGCAATGCATGTGTAGCGTTAGATTAGCGGGGAAAAGCAAAATGCGAAAGAGAGACGAGTACGTGCTAGTTCTTTTACGAATAACGACTTCTTTTCGATGAAGAGCTACGAGGTTTGACCATCCCTGTCAGACGAATGCGTGCGCCACCGTTTTCTGGTCCACTTTTTGTCTCGTCTATCTGCAGAACCGGCAGGACGGACATCCTGGCGTGGCATCCACCCGCCAGCTTGGTGAGTTCCCGATGGTTCGGTCTGAGATGCGCTATATGCGAATGTGATGGATCAGATTTTTCGTTTCTCTGGAGGTGCGATTACTGCATTCGGGTGAGTATTGGTTGGTACCGTGGGTCGTGGTGATGTAAAGATAGGATGGTGCCCGGTTTGAAGGATTGGATCATTATGTGCGTACGCAATATAGCAATATGGCAACGAGGAGGGCGCGTACAGTTTATGATTGCAGGACAGGTGGATGAGCGTACAGATAGGTTAGCAGGATGTGTGTAGATACTTGAGAGAAGAATGGTTGTATAGATGTACAGACGACGCAGCAGGACCGTTCGAATGGCTGTACAGATATTTTGTCTTGACAGTTTAATTGCCATGGCTGTCCTCTTTCCCCCCGACTTCACTCTATCTCAACAACGACTGGCAGTCTCAAGCAATCCAATTAATCCATTCCACGTCTACACAGCCTTCCTCATCAATCCTGACGTGAAGAAGATCTTCCGCCCGCTCCAAACCCGCGGGTCCACACTTCTCCCCTTCCCATGCCGTGACATTACGCACCACACTCGCCGCCCATCCACTCGGTGCCGACCGTCCCATCTGCACTTCTCCCTCCGCACATTTGCAATGTTCGCACTCTCTCGGCCAGCTCCTGATTGGCAACCATCCAGACATCCCTACCGGAAGTCAGCATGAGATCTCGAAGAAGCACAAAGAAGCGCCACCTCGCCTCTCGTGCATCGGAGTGGCGTTTGAGGCTTGCTGGGGTGGCTGCCGTCTTCTTGGCTCTGCTCGGGAGGGCGATTGGCGAGATGGCAACGGTGGTGGACCATTAGTGCTTGGTAGGTCGCCGATACGTCGGGTCGAGGGTGTTGCGAAGTGCTGTGGTGACTTGAGTACTCTAACGCAGTATATGGCAGATGGGAGGTAGTCGAGTGATGATCTCGAGACCGGGCATACATTGTGTGCTATCGCTTCGCTACCGATACTCGAGGACTGGAAGAATTGAATCGATTAGCCACCGAGTCTTCGACTGGCGTGCTCGATCGAGAAACCAGATCTCTCGAGTCCCCGACACCCGGCAATGGGGAGCACCATTCGTTTCCCGCGCATCTCGTGAGGCGTGTAGGACGAACATGGCCTCTGCGCTGAACACCAAACCCAGCGTGATCGCATCCAACCCATCTCCCCGGGAGGAGAAGAGAGAGTACTCCCTGCGAACAGCCTCGAGTTCCCGCTCTAGATTGAAAATGACTGGGTCGATGAACTCCACTCGGTGTCATCTCCTTGGCTGCTCGTCGGAGCTGTGGAGCATTGCAAGGTGGACGGTTTCTGGTTCCTGGCATGATTTGCCATGTCGCACCTCCCTGTGCTCGGTGGCGGCTGTACGGAATAGCTGAGATGAGGGTTAGACGGATGGGAGTGGATCGTGTCGTGTCCGTGTCGTATGTCTGGGATGGAGAATGCCGTCGGGATGGAGGGAGGCGTGACTGCGTGAGTCGGCGAGCTTCTTGGTCTGGTGGTGCTAGGATGTCGTCGGGGATTATAATATAAGGTGCAGCGTGAAGCATCGTTCGTCCCGTTGTACCTTTTTTGATGAACCGGACTCTTGGGTTCTTCCTGCTTGCCATACTTCGCTACCACACATCCACACACGCATTGAAGGGAGTCTGTTACTTGCAGTTGCTGCTGCACACCCCTACCAGCTCCTTTCCTTCGCACACACCCCGGTCGGAAATCTGAGGTTACTCGACAGCAAAGGAGCCACAGACGCTTTGTTTCGTGTCTCCCGCGCAGCGCAGTCCGACCCTCCGAGGAAAGCGAGCCAGGACGCTGGGTGGACACCACACTCTCGCACTCTCTCTCTCTCGCGCATTCCCATCCGCTGATACCCACACATCCCGTGCGATTTCCTAGAACGCAACACAAAGTCCTTCCGATCGTCGGCTTACCTACTTGTTATCCTTCTTTGCGACTTTGCTGGTCCCTTCTCCCATCCTTTGAAGATCGACTCGTTACCGTCTCTACTGCTCGCTCGCTCGCTCGCTCGCACACCATTCGATTTGTCGACTCTCCGTCCGTCTCGGGCCAGGGCATGCATACGTGCGTCGTGTCGGCTGAAGCGAGGATATCCTGAAAGAAGCGCACGATAACGGGTCGAGCATACGCATCCCTCTGTCGCAACGCGGGTTCCGCAAGACGACCGTCGACGACATCGGCTCAGTCCAGTCCAGCAATCATCAGCATATCGACATCGACAGCGACGGACACGAACACGACACGTTTGATTGCGTGGTGTGGAAGGATAACGACGAGCCAGCCGCCAGCAACGTTGCCCCGCTTCGCTGCTTTAGCTCGACACCAAGCTCGCATCTCAGAGGAGCAGAGCGTGAGACGGGATCGAAATGATGGACCGGCGGCAATCCTCCGTCCTTAGCGATTCGACTTCTTCTTCTTCCTATTACCATCACCCGGCGCAATATCATGATTCCCTTGCGTCGTTGGCGTATCGACCGCTGCATTCGCCCTTGCAGCAGCAGCAGCCACAGCTTCTCCATCATCCCGACCATCAGCTGCAGACGAGTCTCCTCCTCCACCAACAACATCAGCCAAGCCACCTCTTCCTTCACCAACAACACCATCCGGCCGTCACTAGCACCTCCGATCAGCAGCAAACATCATCTGCATTAGCATATCAGCAACAAGGTCTGCAGCATTTGCACTCACCTTTTCATCATCAGCCGTCCGACTTTCGCCAGGACTTTTCGTCGTACTCGCATCAGCCTTCGCCAAACTCCACGAATTCCCATCGCACGCGTGCTCAGCTTCGTCAGCAGCATCGCATCATGTCGTCGTATGATGAAGCGCCCGTGCCGGCACTCAGCGAGGAGGAATTGGCAGAAATGCAAAAGGCCAGCGCGGCGTTTGAGCCGGAAGTCAAGGTATGTTTGCGTGCAATCTTACCACTTCTTCACCGCCTGTAGCGACATCGACATGCTCTCGCTGCACAAGTTGGCGAGATGTACAGTGTGTCCGATATCATTGGGTGTTGCCGTGAAGGTCGAGAGAATGATCAAGTTCGCGCGCTGATCGTCTTCTACAGGGTCCGCTAGTGAGCCATCGCCAATCTACCACTGCCATCACCACGGAATATGCATCTGCAGATCCAATCTATCAAGCAAAGACTGCTGTAAGTGGAATGATATCCGGCATGACTGGGGTCAGGCGACTGACATCTATTCCAGCTTCTGCCTCAAAAGTTCTCGCACTATCGAACAGTCCGTGGAGATGGAGCATGCGGATGGAGAGGTACAATCTCTGGGAAGTGTACTGATGAAACTGAACTAACCCTCCCTCCCAGCGGTCGCATTTGGCTACTTCGAGACCCTCATCCACCACGGCGACAGCAACCGATTTGCAGTCGAGCAAGCACGTCTCACCTCCATGAACAACATCATGGTCCAGGCCGGATACGATCCTATGCTGATCGAGGACTTCTTCGATGAGACTATTGACTTGCTCCGCCAAATCGGAGACGCAGTGAGCAAAGGGCTGGGTGCGAGCGAGATCTTGGTTGAGAAATTCAATGATGCTCACTTGCAGATGTACATCATCACGCATCTGAGGGTGTGTAGTATCGTATTCACCTTTCGAGGTCTTCTTATGCTGACATTCTTTCACAGACTCTCACCGCAGCATGGATGAAGACTCGCGAGGACGAATACGCTCCTTGGCTCATCGGGAATACGGTGACGCAATACTGCGACTCGCAAGTCCTGCCCACCTACGCCGAAATTGATAACATCGGCTTGAGCGCTCTCAAGGATGTCCTTCTGTCCCCTGCGGACATCAGCTTGGAAGTCATGTACCTGGACCGCAGCGAAGGTAGCGAAGTCACCATGCATCGATTCGATCCCGCAAACGGTGCCTTGCCTATCGGCAGTGTGAGACTGCTTTACAGGCCGTACGTTTTCTGCCACCTCAATTTGCGTACATCAGTACTGACCTGTACACAGCGGCCACTACGATATCCTGTACAAACCGGAAGATCTTCCAGCACCTCCACTTCAACAACAGCCAATCGCGACATACCTGCAATACGACAGTCAAACACACCAGGAACCAGTGTACGATCTCGGCGTTCCCGACTTCCTCACCATGATCCCTGGCATCTCTTACGCCAACACCTCGCAATGGGGCGGCATGCCACCAAGCTACGGCGAAGTCACCGCCGCCTCGAACTTCTTCACGAACGTTCCACCTCAGACTTGCGCCGGCCAGTCAAACCCAACACCATCCATGCCCACACCTCAGCCGCAGCAGATCCAGCCTCAGCCTAGCTACGCCGCGACCCCGACGCCAACGCAACTGGTTCCACCACCGTCTCAGCTGACCCACGATCTGCCCATTCGCAACAATTCGCATACCACGTTGGCACACTCCGACTTCCAGCATCAGCTGGGTGGTGGACCAGGAGGACCATTCCGACCTAGTTTCTGGCAGTTCGAGCCGGAATTCATGCAAGCTTCATCATGTGTGCCGTATCAGACGGCGATTTTTCGGAAGTGAGTACTTTCTCAAAACGATTCGTAGCGACGGAGCGACTGACATATATCACAGCTCCCACTTCAACACCGCTCACTTTCTGAATCCCGACTTCCAGCCGGAACAGTGGGATCCCGAAGACGAATACGCTACTTCTACGAGCAGCGGAAAGTCCTCAAGAAGCAAGTCCGGCGGATGATCTGAATTGCCGAGACAGCATGCTTGTGCGAGAGCAGCATGTTCAGTCCGAACAGCGCCGAAGGGATCACGCCACCATGCCAGCGAAAGGAGTTGGTTCGGCTTCTTCGCTCTCTGCGATCAAACACCATTACTACCAACACACGATTATCCATCGACAACAAGTTGGCAGCATCGATATAATCGATATATCTAACCACGACGACCCACGACCAAAGACTTATTCACCTCAGGGTACCTTATTGCGAGAAATTGCGCAAGAAAGTATATTTTATGGTTGCGAGTATGTTATGAGTGATGGAGCAATGGCGCGGTGGAGTGTGGGTCAGTTGAAAAGATCCAGTGGCAGAGTGGCCGGGTAATGGGTGGGAGAAAGAAGACTATAGTGATGAGGAGGAAAGCACGTAGCTGGCGAACGCGGACGTGGAGAGAGTCGCATGCAAGCGCGGCGTAGGGCAGAGAGGGGGAAGGCAAAGGCAAAGGCGTCACAGGTGTGGTTTTCGGTTTGGTCTTCGGATGGGTTGGGAAGATATCCTCGTGGCAGAGGTCTTCATCATGGGTGGTATGGATTAGGAATATGTAGTGATACTTTTTTGAGAGGCTCTGACCTAGTCACACTCTTTTGAACTGATTCTATTACAACTGGAGAAGGGGAGACTTGTCCTAAAGACCATCTCCTCGACATTCCAACAATCAGCAAGCATCGACGCCAATAGCATCACCATCAAACTTAGGTTCGCCTTGTGCCTGGATCCCTACATCTAGTGCAACCAACCATCTTTAAACATCGGCTCTCCTTTCCCCCCGGCCGGAGATTGGAGATTACCTCATTACAGCAACAACAACCGCTTGCTCGAACTCAGACTCCGCCCGCCTGCATCTTCCCACTCTCACACCACCACCAACCCGACACACATCGCGATCCAAACACCTCACCCTCACTACTGCCGCGACCCGTCTCCCACGCCCCGACGACCACGTTTCCCTCCCCACATCCCTGGTGCGCGCCGCCATTACCAGTACCTCGACTCGACTCGACGACCAGACTTCACACCTCAACAACGAAGACACATTCATTCGCACGACGCGCATAACATTCTTTTCCGAGTTCGACAATCATGCCGGCGCTTTGTAGTGGTAGCAAGACGGTGCAGCGGAAGTTGGTATTACTGTAGGTGGAATATACCCTCTCTCCGCAGGTCTCGGGATGCGCCTGGCCGAGACCTTGGTTGGGTTCGCAGGAGCGGAGGACAAGCCAGGGGCATTCGCATCGACAAGCAGCTGACAACTCATTCGTTGACGATGTAGTGGTGACGGAGCCTGCGGCAAGACCTCCCTGCTCAACGTCTTCACGCGCGGATACTTTCCAACTGTATAGTGAGTCGCTCAACAAGACCTCCCTCGACGCAAGCGAGCCAGCAAGACTGACACTCATTCTCTCCTCCCAGCGAACCCACCGTCTTCGAAAACTACGTCCACGACATCTTCATCGACAACGTCCACGTCGAGCTCTCCCTCTGGGACACAGCCGGGCAGGAAGAATTCGACCGTCTCCGCTCCCTCTCCTACGACGACACGCACGCCATCATGCTGTGTTTCAGCGTCGACTCGCCGGATTCGCTGGAGAACGTGGAGTCCAAGTGGGTCGGAGAGATAGCGGAGAATTGTCCTGATGTACGACTCGTGCTGGTCGCGTTGAAATGTGATTTGAGGGAGGTGGGAAAGGACGATGAGGAGGGTGGAGCGGAAGGAGGGGTGAAGAGGGAGTGTATTGATTATAAGCAGGGTTTGGCGGTCGCGGAGAAGATCAAGGCATTGAGGTATCTTGGTGAGTTCACAATCTGGGCAGAGTGGAACCTTGCCTGGGAGGATGTTGTGCTGACTTTTGTGGGCTGCGACAGAATGCTCAGCGATGAAGAACCGCGGCGTCAACGAAGCCTTTACAGAAGCCGCGCGCGTGGCACTACAAGTCAAGAACGTCAAGGGCGACAAGTCCGCGGAAGCATGCTGCAATATCATGTGAGGACAGCCGACTCAGGAGGCTCACGAGGGGAAGGAGGCGGACGAGCCAAAGTGCAGACGAGGAAGATTGGCCACGATGAAGGAGGCAGACTGTGAAGGAAGGAGGAGACCCGGACCAGGGCAATGGCAAGATCAGGACGACTGATAACACTCGTTCATGCGTAGAGAGAAGGGGGAGAGCGAGATGGGGAGCGGCGAGTAAGAGCGCGAGACCGATGCCATGCGATGTCCGATCGACGACTTGTGTGCGATGCGTTTTGCTTTTTGTGATTTTTGCTTTCGTTCAGCGAGCGAGCGAGGAAGGTAGGGAGGGAGCGGTGAAAAAGGATGATAAGATGGATGGCCACGAAAGAATACATGAAGTGGTTCATGGGTGGGATGGATGAGACGGAGGGAGCGATCGCTGCATATACCCCTAAGACTGCTGTACTTTCTGTACTGTACTTAACGCAACGATGAGCTTTTATTGTTACTTAGGTTCTTGCGAGTGTGTTTTACGAGTGACGAATGGAGAGTGGTTGATCGGAGCGATGAGTGGGGAGTGTTTTGTTGGAGCTGGCTTGTGCTGCTATTTTACTGACTTGAAGCATACCAGGTCGCTCTGCGCATCTCTGACACGACTCAAGGCTGCCTTTGCTGCTACGACCGTCTGCAGGTCGACCGCATACGTCAATCGCATTCACGGACTGACCTACGAGACCGGACGAGATAAACCAGTCCAACCCTAACCCTAACACACCACGGTG
The DNA here is from genome assembly GCA_000983655.1 of Zymoseptoria brevis. Classification (NCBI taxonomy): domain Eukaryota; kingdom Fungi; phylum Ascomycota; class Dothideomycetes; order Mycosphaerellales; family Mycosphaerellaceae; genus Zymoseptoria; species Zymoseptoria brevis. Next base: position 79,874 of record JYJE01002393.1, on the reverse strand, counting down.
GACTTGAGGAGCAAGGCATTGGCTGCGGGGTTTCGTCGAAGAGCTTCAAGGAGGAGAAGCTCTCACTTTTCCATGAACCTCAGATCTCGACTACGCATTCAGGTACCCGAGAATTGAGGAGCTCGGTTGTGGGACGACAGGATGAGGGGGAGTAAGACCAAGGAGGTGGGTGCCTCTCATGATCGACAGCATGGCAGTGCTCAAGGTAAGAAGTATCTCATCTTTCTGTTCATTGCTTCTACAGTACTACTCCATACATTCTCCTTCCGCCTACCACTATCTCTCGAGCCCACAGGTCCCATAGCACTACCTCAGAAGCAACATCTTGCACTCAATCAACAATTATGGCCACCGTTTCATCCGGCCGCCTCCACCCCAAAGTCGCCCTCATAACCGGCGGCGGCATGGGTCTAGGTGAAGGCATCGTCCGTAAATTCGTGGCCGAAGGCGCTCGCGTCGTGATTTTCGAGATCAACGGCGAAGCTGGGAAGAAAGTGGCGGCGAATTTGCCTGACGAAAGTGTAGCGTTGTATATCGGCGACGTCACGAATGAAGCGCACTGGCTTGCAGCAGTACAGATGGCGGTGGAGACGTTTGGCGGGTTGGACGTGGTGGTGAATAATGCTGGGGTGGTGCATACCAGCGCTGTAAGTCGTCCTACAAGGCAGGTAGCGGGTGGTCATGCTGTCTGAGTCTCGGACCGGTTGCTGCTCCTGCTGCTGATGACGAGTTGTAGCCATCGCACAAAGTCCCACAATCAGAATACGACCGCATCATGACCACCAACATCACCCCGCTCTACCACTCCCTCGCTGCCGCCCGCCCCATCTTCACCACCCAGCGTTCCGGCGTCTTCATCAACATCTCCTCCATCTCCGCGCCTCGCCCACGCCCCAACCTCGTCTGGTACGCCGGCTCCAAAGGCGCGGTATCCGCCATCACGAAAGGTCTAGCGGCGGAACTCGCGCCGTTTAATGTGCGGTGTAATGCGATTTGTCCCGTGCTGGCGGATACAGGGATGGTGGTTCCGGTGCTTGGAGGGAAGGATTCGGAGGAGGGACGGGCGGTGATGACAAAAGGGATTCCGTTGGGGAGGATATGTCGGCCGGAGGATGTGGGGAACGCGGCGGCTTGGTTGGCGAGTGAGGAGGCGGGGTTTATTACGGGGATTGAGTTGCCGGTTGACGGGGGGAGGGCGTTGATGTGAGGGTCGTAATCCTGTCATGTCGATCGTTCACGAGTATGCATCGTCTCAGTCAAGCGTTGAAACCAAAGCCAGAAAGTCAGATAGACGAGCATGTTGATCCGAGCACGAGGAACGTGACCATACGACCATGCCCTGATCGACGTACAGATCGATTGAACGTGGCACAGACGATGCCATGTTTACGAAGTTGAGCAGTGAGCTTGAGTCTTCACGACGGAAGGGGCCTTTGGATGTTCCTGCGAGCAGAAAGAGCACCAGTGCTTAGAATCCCCGCTTTCCAGTCGGACAGGCAACTTTCGAGACGAAGAAGAGCCAAGCAGACGCTGTTGTTGCATCCGCTAGTGAGTTGATATCATACCAGTGGTATATTTGGTATGGCCTCCACGGGGATGGGTTGGTATTGGTAAGACACCATCTTCTACCGGTAGCCAAAGCAGCAAGAGCTCTGTCCGCTACGACGGCTGAGTAGGCCAGAGCGCGAGCAACGTGTAGCCCGACTCCGATCGTAGGTCCCTAGAGGGGCCAAGTCGTAAGTGGAGTCTGGTCGAGTGCTGCGGAGACTTGCGGCAGCGGACCTCTTCAAATCCGGGAGATCGACGACTTCTGCTGGCCTTGCGAGGGTCTGAGGAAAGATCTGAGCAGGGATCTGAGCCTACTTACACTGGTGTGGCTTTCGTGACGGTGTGAGGGACCCTGGCCGAGAGACCGTGGGATGAAAGTCTGAAAGGATAGATCGAGCGCGAGGCCGCTGCACAGTCAGTGTACATGCACTTGATGGAAGCATGCTGGCAGAGAAGAGAGAAAGGTTAGCAGGACATGGCAATGGTCAGGCCGGGTGGGTCAAAAGGACAGGCCAATCTCATGTAGAGACAAGTTAGTAGCGCAGGCTGACAGGTTGTGCAGCTAAAGTTAGACTTACCAGTAGTAGGTACAGACCGTCTAGCAGAATACCATATCAAACGGTGTACATGTCGCTCGAAGAAGGACTGGGGATTCTCCTTGCCCTGTGCATGGAGGAAGCTCAGGACCGGTCAAGCGGGAGCCATGTTCGTCGCCATCATGAGCCACTGGACAAACAACTTGCAATCTCGGAGTTGAGCTCAACGATAGCAATTCCATGACCAATAGATCGACGGATGCCCAAAAGGCACTGCGTCCTTGCTGCTGGCTCGCTATGGAGGCAGCCGAGCGACGCCACTAGGCCGAGACGTGGTCAATTTGTGAGTCGATAACTTCACGACATGCTATACCTTTACACAGAAGATGCGGCTCGCGGTGTATTCTGTGCCTTGAAGGTCTCTCGGATGTTTGTGTCACCTTCAGAAATGGCTTGGCGTAAGCGATTTCAGGGCTCAGCAAGGTCGTGATTTGGCGGACCAAGATCGTCCTTGCGTTTGAAGATTGTCAGAGGCCACAGCAGTCGTCCATCGAGCGCCGATTCTCCAAAAGTTGCATAAGCATAGATAGCATGCCACTTCGGTGCCGGCGTTCTCATCGGAGTTCGAATCACCGCTCGAGATCAGGCAGCCACATGCGGAGTTCGGCTTCGGCTTTCATCGATCCACGCACGGCGAGGCTGAGAGGACGTGTAATAAGATGTTGCCTGGTCCTCAAAAAGGGACAATCCTTTGTTTTCTTCTTGATTCTTGCCATTCCAGTATGCAAATGCTTTGTTTTCAGTCATCCAGGGCTGTGTCGCTCGGTGAACGCCTCTGACCTTGGGCAGCACTGTTTTGCGGTCGATGCAGTCTGAATAGGTCCTTGGTTTACTAGAACCCGCCGGGAAGATGATCTGCTATTCGACGAGCACTGGGCCATTGGCGGCCGGCCGTGGCTGCACGGGACGTTCGAAGAGATGCGCTTCGGAAAGCCGCTGGAAGTGCAGACTTGTGGCAGATCAGTATGCGACAACAGCGGAATGAGTATGCGCCGAGACATTGTCTGGAGCCATGAATCGGTGTCAAGACTGACGTGGTGTAGATGAAGGAGGTGCGGTCTGATGAGGTTGGAGGTTCCTTTCCAACGTCACCTCCTCAATTCAGCGCGGCCAAGATTTCGACGCTAGCTATACGAGCTTTACGAGGCGCATGTGAGAGGCATTGCTGTCGGTCAATACAAGAGGTATGCTAACTTACATGAACCCATCGATAAGGTGCTACGCTAATGTAGCTGCACTATTTAGCAAGCTGGCATGCCGGCGTACTTGGACATGCCAACAAGGCGTTATGCCAACCTACCGATACGCCTCAGAATGCGGCCCTGCCAATGGACATGTACATTCTTTTTACGGTGGCATGCTAGAGCACACGTACGGATATATATGCCGACTTGAGTGTAACTGTACGCCTGGGTAAGGTGTCGTGGTAACGTACATATGCGGCTTGATAAGGCCTCACGCTAACTTGGTGGAACACAAGAGGACAAATAATTGGAAGGAATTCCTCTTCATTACATTCGTTACATACAGCAACCTCCAAGCTTAACACGACAGCGCCGGGCAGCCAATCTGGGTGCCATATGGATCCGGGCCAGCAATGCCAGCAATCTGGAACACAGCATTGACAACACCACCGATACCCTCGCCGGCGATGAGACCTGCTGCAATCGCATAGCCGTAAATGTCAAAGCTCTTCGGGTTCTTCTTGGCCCACCACCAGGCCGGAAGGGCACCCATCATCATGGCCAATCCGTAGTAGGTCTGAGGGAGGACGAAGGCAAGACCAATGCACATCATGTTGGGGTGGTATGCCTTGTACTTCTCGAATCGTCCATTGTATGCGTAATGACGCACGCAGATCATTGCAGCGCCAAAAATGCTAAAGATGATGGAGAAGATGCCAGAGCTGGTCGGGACCGGGAAAGTTGGGTCGGTCATGGCGACAGCGACCGCACGCCAAGCAGCAACAGATGGAGCGCTGAAGGGGCAGGTTTCGGCCTCTGGGTCCAAGATACATGGGTAGGCCTGAGCGAAGAGGATGAAGAGAGCCGGAGCTAAGAAGCAGGCCACGAGTGTTCCGAGACCTTGGGCCAGCCACTGCTGCTTGGGGCTGGTCTTGAGGAGGAAACCAACACGGAAGTCGCCGACCAAGTCAGAGGCCTGGTTGGCACCGATGGAAGCCAGAGAGCCTCCAAGCAAGTTGAGCTTCTGAGCGCGAGGTGGAGCCCAGCCCTCTCCCTTGGTAGCGCCACCGAGAACGATCTGAGAAGCCTTAGAGGCTGCGGTCAGGGGAGTGATGTCAGTCACACCAGCGCACTGAACGGCGAGGAGAGAGAAGAAGAATGCCAGGAAGATGGACAAGATGGACATGCCCACTGGCATATCGAATTGGACGGCCATAACAACACCTGCGAACCGAACTCATTAGCATGGTATTCATCGTCAACCTCGAAGCGATTCTGTTTCGGACTCACAGGTCATAATGACTACCAGAACGAGGAGAGGAGCCCACATCCACCACTTGACGAGCTGGCTGTCCTCGGCGAAGTCCTCCACGAGGTGACCCTGCTGCTGTGCGCCGCGACGCTCAAGGCCGGGTTGAGGCTTGCCCATCTTGGTCATAGCCTTGTTCATGCCGGCGCAGGTACCACGGTAGATAGCCTTGCTGACGTGGACGAAGACCTTGTACTGGAGTCCAAGCTCAACGAAGGAGACGACAATCATCATCAAGACACCAGGCCACAGAAGCCAGAAACGAGGGCTGGGAGTCTCCTTGTTGGAGGCCGCAAGACCGAGAGAGTTGAAGTTGGTAAGCGGTGCCCACTTCTCCATACCAAGCTCTGGGTCGGCGTATGGCTGGCGACCGAAAGCTGCTCCGTAGTGAACGAGGCATGGTCCGATGATACCCCAGGCGAGGACGGATCCGGCGTAGAAGGAGACGGCAGGGTTGGGACCAACGAGCATGCCAGCACCGATAAAGGCCGGAGTCCACTCAAGAACCCAGCCCCAGGACTCAGCAGCAAGAGCGTTACCCTTGTATCCTTGCCAGATGTAGATCCAGGTGAAGAAGTGCCAGTCCCAGATGATACCAGTGGCGTACTGGGAAACAACACGGAGGACCAAGGCTCCGGAAAAGGCCATGCCAAGGGCACGCATCTTGAGCTTAGCGATGTTCTCGCCAGTGGCGGCCATGTGCATGGCGCGGATGGTCATGGCGGTCGCAGCCGGGGTAGGGAAGATCAACTTCAGCTCGCGGGCGACGTAGATGATGAAGAACTTTCGGAGAGGAGTTGACATGGTGAATCTAGAGGGGGAGGCGTCAGCAGAGTATCCAGCCACATCACAGCTTGGACAACAGGTACCCAAAGTACGCTCCAACTGGCTCGGTCAGCAAGGAGTCTATATGTTCAGGACTTAGGCTTCTCACCAATGGTCAAAGTGATCAGACGGCTGAAGTCCTCCTTGGGAGTCTCGAGAAGTCCAAGTTGGTAGAGAGCTGGGATACCGGAGATAAACACACTGCTCAAACCACCAGCGGCGGTCGCAACGGTCTGGACAATGTTGTTCTCGCGGGGACCGAAGTCTAGCAACAGAGTGCGTTAGCCGGGTGCTGGACATGGGCGCTGATAGTGCCAAATACTCACCACCACCGAAGATGGGGAATTTCTCCGGAAGAGCACGTCCAAGAGGCTTCAAAACGGCGAATCCGATGATAGCTCCGAAAAGAGAGGCACCAAATGTCCAACCAGTCTTGAGACCGAGGTAGACGTTCGAGGCGTTGACAAGGGCACCGCAGATGGAACCGACAAGGAGGGCACGAATAGTGACAATAACCTTGCGCTCATCCGGCAGATCCTCGAATGGAGTGAAGGGGTCCTGGATGTGGTACTCCTCGCTGAAGTCATCCTTCTCGAGCTCGCCCACGTAGCTGTGGACGGCCTTCTCATCGAAGTTCCGCTCGGATCCGGAGGATCGGTTGCCATCGGCGTCGGTGTGAACATTGAAGACATTGGTCTTCTCGGTCAATGGAGGGACCTGGAGATGGTGTCAGCTTTTGGAACACACACCGCCTTGCCAGTGGGCACGACATACATCTGGGTTGATGTGGCCCATAGGGTCGATCTGACGATCGATCACTTCGTTGACGTTCGCCATGGCTGTGTCTGGTGTCTAAAGATGACAAAAAACGGGACGATAGCTCGCGAGATTGAGGAACGGGGGGGCCACGACTTACTTATGCTGTGATTACGACCGGGCATGGTACAATCTGGACCCCTGCCGCACGAAGGTCAAAGTTGCATTGCAGCCGATGGAACCCTGAGCACCGACGATCCTTAGCTTTCGCGATTGGACTAGCTCCAGACCGAATACACAAGCAGCCTTAGCGGCCAATCCTATGCCATAGAAGCTCGGTGAAAGGTCTTATCACCTTCCCAATATGGGCAAGTCCCGCCCATCTCGTCTTTCGCGGGGACAGCTTGGTTGGATTTTGTGGGCGGCAAGAAGGCTGGATAGGGCAGGCAGGTCGCTGCTAGGTTCTGCGGTTCTGCGGTGCTGCATGGCTTCACGAACATGTCTTGCATCCTTGGAATCCATGCGAACGACGGCCCCAGCAAGCGTCCAAACTACGACCTCGTGGCAGACAGGCTATGCTAGTATATACGGTTCTATCGCGACGCCGTCCGCTCTGGCAAGTTTTGCTGGTAGGGCTTGATAAGAGCCGGAATTCGAACGAATGGGAGAGTTGGTTCGACCGAGGCGTTATCCGATAGACTATGTCAGTGGCGGGACTATCTTGGAGAGGAACATAGCTTCGTCCTTCCTTCTTTCAGCCGCGAGTCCGTGGTCCAGTGCCCGGATGGAGAGCTGTAACCTGTTGCAGACGATAGCCGCCACACCACACCTCTCGTGTTCAACTTGGCGCCAAGTGATCCTACACTTGGCGAGATCACTTGCCATGTTACGTACGACGCCCGCGGGCGTGTCGTGCTTCGTACGGTCCGGGTTGAGAACGGTCGATTTACCGCGGCCGTACGACTGCGCTGGACGTCACAGACTCTGGTAACGGAGAGCACTTGGACGGCGATTCTGCTCTCCGAAGTCTGAGACCATTAGACTACACAAATCTGTCCACATCCCGCGAAATGCATACAGAATTAAGCCACATGCTTGACAGTATGCCAAGATTTCCTCCATCGGGTGCGCCGGCGAACCTCCAAGAAAGGCAAAGAGTGCGTTCAAGGCTGTGCGTACGATTGGCCTTTGGCGGTTCCAGCCAACAAAACATGGTTCATGATATCCGCCACCAGATTTGCTTGTCTCGTACTCTCGTCTTGCTTCCCCGCAAACAGCCCTGATGAGCGGACTGAACTCTATGCATGCCCCGGCGGAAGCATAGAAGCATGCCAACCACTTGCGCGATGATGGCGAAATGTGGTCCGTGGCAGCTGTCTCTCGAGCATCCGGATGCATCGAGTTCGCAGCCGACGCACGGCTAGCCACGGTCACAAGCAATATTGACGCCGGCGGCACAGTAATACAATCTCCAATGGTCCTGCGTTGGGAGATTCGCCAGATATCACCCTTCGGACCATCGCGAGAAAAGACGCTTGTAAGCCGAGTCTCCACCGCATGGAACGCTCTCGGCGCGCTCCGACTTCGACAGCTCGTACTTTCAGACCCACTCTTGCACGTGCTCCAACGTGCTCAGCTTCCTTTCCTGGAACCGGGAGAGAGTCAGGGAACCGCTTTGTCTTGCACTTTATTCCACTCATATGTGGCATTGATAGCCATTTCGTCCGCACTAAGCGGTAGGATCAGCTGTGGTCAGTCGCCAGCAGGATTGCAACATCACATCAAGCCGTCGTTTGGCAAGCGTCAAGGTCGCACGTATGCTACAGAGCTGTTTTATCTCTCCACGAAGCGTCCAGCGATGGCAGCGAAGGCTTTTGAAGACGGGGCAAAAGCTTTGCACTTCGTTGGCAAATGCTTGTGGCGTTGATGGCCAAAAAGCTTCCTTTTCGGACCCCACCACTCCGAAAAGTTCTCGTCGGGGTCGCCATTCTGTAATCGCCACCCCAGACCCACGATACCTCCTTGATGCCGCTCAAAATGCACTGCAGATGTCGAACTCCGGTGTCCGCGCCAGAGAACGCAGAGATAGTTCGAGGAGGATGTGTATATCTACGTGAGAGCTCAAGCAGCAGGATGGTAGTTCCCAGACTTGGACCGCGCAATCTATGCCATTCAAGTCCAGGTTGCTTGGTGCAGTTGGAGCGAAGGCATCAAGGTAGAGGAAAATGGACAGCTTGTACCGAGGTGTAAGTTCGATAGTCGTAGGTCGCTTGCAATGTACGGTAGAAGGAAGAAGATGCAGGACGCCTACCACGACATTCAGCTCGTGGAAAGGATGTGGCGTTTGTCGGCGCTTCCTTCACTTCCTTCACGCTACGTCCGAAGAGGAAAGTCCTTGAGGTCAGGATGTCTCGTGACTATCGTCTGCCTTGGCATGGAACTGGGTCTGCTGTGCCGCAGGTGACACTGATCAGCGAGAGACAGCAGAACAAGACTCGATGGCCTTGATTCATTGCTGTGTTGAGGTTCAGTTCTGGTCCTGGAGCCATATACTGAGAGATCGCGTTCGTGCTTCAAGCGTTCGGGTGCTAGGCTGGGGGGATTTCTCAAAACTCGGCCTGACAATATGCCGCTCTGTTCATCAGGACTCGCCCTGATCGCGTAAATCGGAATGGTAGAAGGTCGACCTCGGGAGACGTTCCTGACTTATATACGCGGCTTCGAAACAAATCTATGCCCGCCTTGCGGCTGGTTAGACGCCTCTGCTGGCCTTGCGTGTATTGTTCCAAGGCCATGGTATGTAAGTATCACGAAGCTCTGGGCGACAGACCCTGGTTATGCATTGTCAGGCCAACGTCTCTGCTCGGAATGGTCTCAAGAGTCAAGGTGTGCCTTGGAAATACCAGGTAGCTGGCGCATGCGCTTATTCGCGTCCGAGATCGTGCTATGGCATAAGGTGCAGCAGAAGTGGCTGGCGGGTCGGCGAGACGTATATGCCGGCTTCGAGTCGAATGCGAAGTGTTCCTCAAAGTCGTGGATCAAGGTTCTTTGGGTGTATGGGTGCAATGTGACCCATCCTCACGCAATCGTGGCTGACAATGGCGAGCTTGTCAGAATGTGCAGCAGTAGGTGGCTAGACAGACCGTGTCTATCTCGCCCGTGTACAAACCGGATCCGCTGCACGCGCATGTCGGACAACGGCCTCTGTTCATACACTGGAGTGCAGGAAAGTTGCAATGAAGAGAATCCGCCGGCAAAACGCGGTTGGTTGCTTCAAGCGCAATGTGACTCCCATGAAAAGCTATACTTACCTGCGGACTTCACACGACGCGGAGTGAGAACAGCACGAGGGGTGTACTTAGCACTGCCCTCCGGCTCACAAACTAGGCTCGCATTGCTCTCCTCTCCAGTGCGTAACTTGTGCAGCAGGTGCTGTGCATTACAGCCTTGCTTGGTTGTAGCCTCAATACCATTGGGCGGTACTATAACCTTCTCCGGACAGGCATAGTGAAGCTTAGAGAGTGTTGTCGATGTTGTGAATCGTCTCATTGACATGGTACTCAACCAAGTTGAGCACTGTTCGAAAAGCCCACGATGCCCATTCATGTCCCAGCACTCTGTGTATACATCCTTCGTCTTTTGCTAGCGCAGCACATTCAATGGCTCGAAAGTTCGCCCTGACCTGCTCTTACATCGGCATTCTTCTGTTGCCTTTCCGCTGGGCGTTGCAATGGGCCATCGCAGGCGACGGCAGGCTGGCCAGAACCTTGCTATTTGCGGTCGACCGGATGTGGTTCAATCAGGAGCATTCTGTCGGCTTCGTCGTCGAACGCCGGTAGCGCGATCATCATCGAGTGGCGATAATCGCATTGAGCATAAGAAGTGAGGGGTCGTGTGTTGATCATCGTGAACTTCCATCGTTACTTTCTGTACACGTGACGCCAAGAATTGCCACTTCCCCACGGCTCACACTTGCAAATCTCATCGCCACTGCTTCACCACCTCACCCCCAGCGCACTGCATCGCCAATTCAACCACACCACGGTCAAACCATCGAATCGACATACACCCAACCAACACTCATCAAAACACCGCAATCATGGTGAGTTTCGCGCCCCATCGAGACCTCCACCGATCACGACATTGAATTGGGACTCGGCGAGCTGGCACTGCGCACGAAGACGCATCCATGGAACACACCCACTGACATGGCTATCTACAGGTTCTCGCCGTCGATCTCCTCAACCCAACGCCTCAGGCTGAGGCCCGCAAGCACAAGCTGAAGGTACATTACATCCCACAAACAGTCATCTCGGCCACCTCCCCACTAACACCACCTGTCAGACCCTCGTCCCAGGCCCACGCTCATTCTTCATGGACGTCAAGTGCCCCGGCTGCTTCACCATCACCACCGTCTTCTCGCACGCACAAACCGTCGTCGTCTGCGCCGGCTGCTCCCAGGTCCTCTGCCAGCCCACCGGTGGCAAGGCCCGCTTGACCGAGGGCTGCTCATTCAGGAGGAAGTAGAGGTTGCGCTGCATGGGAACAAGGGACGGCAGGGAAAAAGAGCATGAGTGGATGGAAGACTCGAGCACATACTGCATGGATGGGAAGATCACCGCTGTGGAATATGAAAAGTTCGACACATACCCTCGGCTGACAATTTCCTTCTCGTCATACACCGACCCGAGCAACACGAATATGCGCGCGGATTTCTTTTGAGGGCTTTGCAGATGAGGAACGGCGTTCAATTGTGATGCATTGGAGGTGAGATGGCGTGGTGCGTTTTTCTTAGCGAGGCGAGCTCGGGCATGTTTCTGATTATGGGAGCTGCTGCTGGGTGAGGACCCAGACACCGCGTATCGAGGATACTGTCAGTGTACTTCAAAATACAAATCAAAAACATTCACCAATTTCGTCGTCTCCTTTCATCTGCATCATCATTCCCTTTGCGTCACGTGATGCCAGTCATGGCAAGGGTTGTTCATTCCACATGCCAACTCAATACGCTACCTTGTCCAAAACCTCACCACTCCTCTTCCCCTCCCTCGCCTCCTTCACGATCCCAACCCCACCACTCGTCCCCAAGCGACTCGCGCCAGCCTCCAACATCTCCACCGCATCCTTCAACGTCCTCACGCCTCCACTCGCCTTGACCTCCATCTTTCCAAACTTCTCCTCCCTCAACCCATCCTCCACAACCTTCTCACAACAAGCCTTCATAAGCCTCACATTCTCCAACGTCGCTCCTTGTCCATTGAACCCCGTCGACGTCTTGATGAAGTCGTACCCCGCTACACCCGCGAGCACCGAGGCAGCTATGATTTGCGAGCGGTCGAGTTGGGAAGTCTCGAGGATGAGTTTTAGCTTGACTGGGGAGGGAGCGGCAGAGCGGAGGGCTGTGAGTTCGGTGAAGATTGTGGTGTAGGAGTGGGATTGGAGGGAGGGGTAGTTGAGGACTGTGTCGAGTTCAAGGGCGCCGGAGGTGAGGGAGAGGGTTGTTTCTCTGTTGAATAGTAGTGTCAGATTGGCTGTGGTTGAATTGGGAGGTGGTAGGGAGGGTAGGCGTACGAAAGCTTATGGTCGAGAGAGTATGTTCCCTCGTGGAAGCCGATCACGCTGGCTACGGCTACGCCTGTGCCTTTGAGCGAGGAGACGCATTTGGCGACTTCTGGTGGGCGGACACAGACGGTCTGGGTAGATGTATCAGTCTCTTGTGCTTTAATGTGTATCCTGCCACTATGGCCTCTCTTTCGAAGATGTCTCAACATACAGCAAACTTCTCTTGCTTCGCCTCTTCCAGCAATTTGTCGAATTGCTCTGCCGTTGCGTCCAACTTCAGCAGCGTGTGATCGATTGTCTTATTGAACTCTTTTGAACCCGGAGCTGGAGCTGGGTACTTCTTCGCTTCGTCGACGGTCCAGGACTTTTCGAAGGAGGAGATCACGGTGGACCACTCGGCGTCGGTGGTGGGTGGTGGAGCCATGTTGGGCGAGGTTAATTTTGATGAGACGGAGGAGAAAGCAATGCTTGAGAGGAAGTAAAGAGAGTAGCAGCGACTTATTCTTCTTGTATACCGTCTTGAGTACTCACGGCTAAATGTTTCCCATGGTCCTAACTTAGGCCCTGTTGAGTTTTTTGTGGAGGGCCGAAGCTAGGAGTTCGCCTACAACATCGTCCGGTCTGGAGGTTCACGAGGAGCCATGGCAGCAACGTGTTGTCGAACGCAGAATCGCTTCTCTCGTGTCCCTCGGAGAGAAGTTGTTATGATATGCAATTCCTGTAGGACATCTCGTGGAGGTTCGAAAGACGTCGACATTTCTGTGCTTCAACGCTAAACTCACGCTTAACTTGGCGTGGTAGGAACAATTTTTCCCACTTCACTTCATCTTTATGTATAGTACAAGACCAATGCCAATGCTTCGATTCGAGCGCAAACAAACGATCCTGACGAGGAAGGTACGAAATACTGAGCATCACTGTCCTCGAGGATTCCCTCCGCAAGCATGACCTCTCCCAGTCCCAATACCGTGGCCCTCATCATCACTCCCCAACCCATGCCGGCCTCGGAACTCTCTACTTTGACAAGAGAACTGGTGGACCTTCTCGGCAATCTCCAAGCTGGCACTTCCACAACTTCTCGTCAACTGTCTCCCACCGCCATTGAGCTCCATCTTACATTACAGTCATGTCCCTCCTCCCTCCGCGAATGTAAAACTCTCACGGACACCACACCCCTCAAGAAGTTTCAAGCCCAACATAACCTCTCCGCTCTCATCATCCAACCCGCCACCCTCCATGCCGCCCACCGCACTCCCGGTCTGATCGTCTTCGACATGGACTCAACTCTGATTCAACAAGAAGTCATCGACGAACTCGCCCGGCGAGTTAGGAAGTACGACCAAGTCTCCGCCATCACGGAAGCAGCGATGAGAGGCGAAGCTCCATATACGGACTTTGCGGCTTCGTTGCGGGCGAGAGTCCGCCTGCTGAAAGGCGTGCCGAGCGATGTGTGGGACGGGTTGAAGAAGGATGTCATCACGTTCACGCCTGGTGCGAGGGAGCTGGTCAAGGGGCTGAGGAAAGCGGGGTGGAAGTCTGCTGTGTTGTCTGGTGGATTCATGCCGTTGGCGGAGTGGGTGCAAGCTGAGCTTGGGCTGGATTTTGCGTTGGCGAATTTCTTGGTGGAAGAGGAGGGGTTGTTGACGGGCGAGTTGGTCGAGGGGAAGGCGATTGTGGATGGCGCTATGAAGGCGACGGTACTGAATGAGCTCGCGGCCAAGTGGAGCGTCGAGAAGGAGAGGATCGTGGCGGTCGGGGATGGCTCGAATGACCTTTTGATGATGGAGGAGGCTGGCATGGGCGTTGCGTTCAATGCGAAGGAGAAGGTGCAGGAGAGGGCGCCGATAAGGCTGAATGCTGGTGCTGGAGGGTTGCGTGAGGTGTTTTGGGCGCTAGGGTACTCCGATGATGAGATTCAGGAGTTGACCAAGTAGGCCTCAGGAATCTCCGCTGCTGAGCCGACCTTTCCAAAGGGGCTTCCACCCTGCCTCAAGGACGCTCGTCTCAACGGATCCGGTCACGATCTTTACCAGTGTCAAGCGCATCTTCCCGACACTCTCTCGGCAGCCGCAGCCTCTGTCTCCTTCACCACCTCCCCATGTACGCCCGAAAAGAAGCCCAGCGAAAAGACGTATACCGCTCCTCATACCAAGACCGGACTCCTTCATGGCCGCAGCAGAAAACAACAATGACAATCTCAAGCCGAAACGTCGACAAACGCACCCCTTGGCTCGGGCTCGAACTCGAGCACCAACGTGTCTCACAACCAAAGAACAAGTACGGTCCAACTATATCATTAACACGAAAAAGAAATCGTTTCTCAAACGGCAGACAGATCAGCAAAAGAAACTCTTATCATCACAACACGAGTCCAGAAACCCTTTCCAAATCGTTATATTACTACAAGCCCTGTTCTTTACGAAGCGGCCAAATGGGCGGGTTTGCTTGATTGGATGGAGGGGAGAAAGATTTCGAATACATCTGTTTGCTTCGAACTGCTCCCGCTCCCGTGCTTTGTGCCGGACGGGAAGTGCGGCGGGCGGTAAGGATGGGGGTGGCGTGGAGCGGAGATATGTGCGGGGAGCGAGAACATGACAGGTTTCTCCTCCTCCTCCATGAACTCGAGACTTGGGGTTCCTCGTTAAATTCGCTTTCCTCTGAAGAGCTCTCTTCGCGGCGCTATCATCTTCTTCGTTGCTGTGGTTCTGAGGTCGAAGTCGAGGTTCTCTTCTTTATATTCGCGCGTTTCAGCCATCTCCCGCTCTCATTCTGGCAGCGCAGACTCCACAAGTCCGTTGACAGAAGCGCTTCGCTTGCTTCCACGTCCTCGAGTCCGCCGTGATCCCAAGCGCGCTGCATGAGCGTCAGAGTGTAGGGTTCGAAGAAGGCTGTCTGATTGCTGCAGGGAATGGGAACTCTGCCCATACGAGAAGTCGATGCTGTATGGGCAAGAACTCCGAGAGAACGACACATGTACAGAAATACCATTGCACGAAATAGTCTGAAACTCGAAGCACCACATTCGCACCGGAAAGCACGCGTCTCAGCTCGCGATTTTGCATCACCCTGTAACCTCGGAGGCATAGGTGGCATACTGTGTACACTCTGTACAACGTTTTTCAATGGGAGTTCTGGAGTTGTTCGCTCATTGATCGTGTCTGATCTCTGTCTAGCCAAGGCAAGCAGCCAGCAGTGTGCCACTGATGGGGCCTAATATATGCTCTAGTGTTCTCTTTGCCCGCCTCGAATGCCATGCCATTCGTCCACATGCAAACCATCCTCAAATCTCACCTTATTCACAATCATCCCTCTTCTACACACTGCCACTGTAGCTCCCCGTCAAAGCAATGTTGACATCCGGCTGCACAACCCTGCTAGTCGTGCCATCTCCCCCAGCAGCACCCAACACCGTGATCTTCGTGATAGCGCACTGAATATCATACTCGAAAGTACCAGTAATCTCAAGCTTGCCATCCGCATACTCGAAGTGGATGAGAGAAGTGCTAGCCTGCACAAGCGAGTCGCCGTCGTCAAGATACAGATCGCCCTCAGCAGTGCCAGCCTCCGACGACGCAATCACCAACTCAAAGTCCTGCTTGCGCAATTCGGTAGTCGTGTTGGCAGAGTTGACACGTTGCGGGAAAATGACGCCCGACTTGTAGTACAGCGGGATACTGGTGAACGGCACATCGGGCAGGGTGATGTCGGCGCCGGTACCCTTGACAGCCTCGTGGGTGTAGTAGTCATAGAAGAGGTCGTCGGGCAGGTAGAATGTCGCAGACGTAGCGTCCTCAACTGTCACAGGCGCAACGAGCAGACCAGGTCCCCAGAAGTATTGCTTGTCGAGAGCAAAGGTCGCGGCGTCGAGCGGGTAGTGGAAAAACATGGGCTGAATGAGCGGAGTGCCCTTCTCGGACTGGAAGTACATCGCCGTGTAGATGTAGTCGAGCAACTTGTACCGGATCTCGATGGCGTTGCGGGCGGACTCGGCGACGGACTCCCAGAGGTAGAATTCCTGGTACCGAGCGTCGTTCTGCGCGTGGTTGCGGTAGAAGGGAGAGAAAGCTCCCAAGCTTGCCCAGCGGGCGCAGAGGTTCTCGGTGGTGTCGCCGCCGAAGCCGCACACGTCGGCGCCGACCATGGGGGATTGGTACAGGGTGCCGAAGTTGAGGATGCCGACGATGGACTCGAGGTAGGCGGCCCAGGAGGAGTAGTTGTCACCGAGCCATTTTCCGACGCTGGCGCCGGAGCCGGCAAAGGTGGAGCGGGTGATGATCATGGGTCGACGGGCAGGGCGGCGCTCGAGCAGGGCTTTGCGAGAAGCGACGGACATTTGCGAACCGTAGACGTTGTGGGTGTCGTATTGGACGTAGCCGCCGTATTGCACGATATCGGTGTCCGCAGTCTTGTTGGAAAGGCTGCCGGCGTCGTTGTCGATCTTGTAGCCAGGATCGATCAGGTCGCGGCCAGGGAGACCGACTTTGTTGCCTGAAGTCTGGCGTGCGTGGTGCAGCAAGCTGTGATCGTTGCGGGAGAACTCCGTGAAGCGTCGGACCTTGGACGCAGATGATGGGGACGATGTCGTGATGATATCATTGGTGGACTGGACGGTGCTGTTGCATCCTCCGGTTGTGATGGTGCGGTTGGAGCCAGTCTCGTACACGTACGAGCCATCAGTCTGAGTGCGAACAAATTGGTAAGAGACACGAGTGTTGACTGGGAGATCAACGGTGGCGCTCCAGATCGGGTAATTGTTGGCGTTCAATGGTGCAGCACCCTTGATGTCGCTGCCGTTACCGATTGTGACGGCGCTGCCGAACACGACAATATTCTCGCCGAAGTTGGTGCTGGCATTGACGTTGAAAGTCACCTGAGCTTTGCAGAGCGGCTGGAAGTCTGCCGGAAAGCCTGGAATGGGACGAGGAGAGCCAAGACGGATTGCCGGTGGTTGTGGCGGGAAGCCATTTGAAGCAGCGTAACCTTCAGGGTCGGCGCAAGGGTAATTGCAAAAGTTGCTAGGCTCGTTCATATCAATCCAGAGAGCATCGATGTCAACTCCAGTATCAGCATTGAAGAACGAGGTGAACTGGGAGTTCCAATAGTCCTGAGTCGAAGGATGGAACCAATCGGGGAAAGCGGTGACACCTGGCCACACGACACCCTTGTAGACCGAGCCATTGCCGCTGACCATGAAAGCGCCAGCTTCAACGCCCTCGTTGAAAGCCGGGTAGTCCTCGTAAGCCACGGCCGGGTCGACCATGACGACGTAGTGCTGGTCGCGCGAGTGGAGCGTATCGACGAGCTGGCGCATGAGCTTGAGCGGGTAGCGGTACTCGTCGAGAGTGAAGACCCATCGCAAATTCATGTAGTCGATATCGGTCCCTGTCCATTGTTAGCATCGTGCTGGGATGGAGTAGAAGAGGCAAGCTTACACATAGTCTCGAGAGGGATGTTTGCCGCGGAGTAGTTGGCCACAACTTCCGCGACTTCATAGACGTCGCGGTAGCCGTACTTGCACTGATGGAAACCGAAGCCCCAGTATGGCATCATGGCAGCCTTGCCCACGACTTCGGAGTACTGCTGCGCAGCCTCGACTGGAGATGGTCCAGCCAGGAAGTACAAATCCAACACTCCTCCGAGTAGGTTGTACTCGAGGTATTGGCCGTTGGTGCCGTTGCCATCATTATTGATCTTGTAGTCCATGCCGTTGGAGTTGAGGAGGAAGACGGCGTGGGTGCCGTTGTCGCCGCGGTGATCATAGTAGACCGGGTGAGTGCCGTAGAGGTTGGACCCTGGTGGTGCGCCGTAAGCGTCGCGGTTCCAGGCGGTGCGGGTGTAGTCGGTGGTGTTCAGTTTGCTACATGAGTGTCAGGTGATGTTTTCTGTGGGCTCATTTACATGGCTCTTACAATGAATCCGAGTGCTCTCCAGTCCCGTACAGATTGGGATTCTGCGGGAGCGAAGTGCGGAGACGGACGTACTGATCCTCGAAGATCAGGGATGCTGCGGAAGAGTCGAAGAGAACATCGCCACTGCTGCGGCGCTTGACGGAGAAGCTGAAGGGCGACTCGACGTAGTCAAAGATGAGCTCGCCGGAGCCATTCTTGGCCATGGCACCGACTGGGCGTGTCAGGACAGATTCGGGAACCTGATAGACTTGCTGTGCGGCATCCTCGATCAGGACGTGAAGGCGAGCGTCTGAAAAGTGTGTTAGCCATAGTCGTCATGTGGATGTACTCAAGCTTCCGCCGCTGCGCGCAGTTGCAACAGTTCGTTCTGTGAGCAATGGCGATGCATCTTGTCGGTGCAACAAGGCAACACCTCTCTATATCTCAACTCACCAGTCTGATACTCGACAGTCAACGTCAGATCCTCCAAATCGGTCCCAAAAACGTTGCACGGGTTGCCAGCAAGGGTGAGCTTAGCGCTGAGGCCGTTCGCCGTAGTCTTGACATCGGTAGCCCGGTATCCTGGACAGTCGGGAGTGGTTGAATTCTGGCGAGGGTAAATCGGACTGAGTGAGCTGGCGATCGCGGTGCCAGCAAAAGCGAGTGAGGCGCAGAAGAGGGCAGAGAGAGGCGCCATCTTCGCGGTGTACGAGAATGATGACTCGAGAAGGGAAGGATGAAGGTGAGAGAAGGAGATGATGTGACAAGAAGAAGGGAATGTCTTTTCGGCGTGGCCAAGGTTTTAAGTATCAACAACACAAGAGAAATTAGTGGAGTTCAAGATGGTCACCTGTAAACGTTCCCAACGGCCCGTGGATTCACCGACCCCTTGCGGAACGATCACATGGCAGGGTGCCTTCCCATGCATAGCCGGGAGGAGAGTGAATGCAGGAAGCAATTGACTCCTGCCTGTTCGGTGCGCATCGTCTGGCAGGAGTGCTGAGTGGACGAGAAACGTGGTCGGGACGCACAGAGCAAGCTACCCCAGTGAAAGTGAGGTGAGCTTCCCCATGTCGTTCAATGCAGGTCTCCCTCGCTTATGCGAGCCTGCGGCGTGTTCGGGGAGTTACTGACGAGTCTGACGACAAGCCACGCATTGAAGTCATGCACTGTTTCGTCCAGAAACCACTCTACACGCGCGCATGATATGCTGTGGCACGGCGAGCATGCGGCGCAAGGAGGTCATGCTGTGTGGCAGACCTCGTGATGCCCGTTCGGACCGGTTTGCGCATGCATTATTGCTCCATCTTCCCCTCACTGCACGATCCTCTTCCAAGATCATCTGCATTCCGGGCTGACATGTGAAGCCTCGTGCGAGGTGAGAGTCGACGGACCAAGACATGATGGTCCGGAGATCAGGACATCGGCACAGTCTAGATCGTCATGGTGGAGTGACGAGATGGCGGTTTGCTGTCGTGCAAGGTACGCTGAGATGGCGCATGATGGCGGGGAGAAGATGAGGTGAGGTGTGAGTGGAGAAGGAGGACGGATGTGAGAGAAGTTCGGACAATGGATCGGATCCATTTCGGCCCCAATATGCTTAGTCATGCTCAAAACATGGATCGCGTCGTCCTTTCCCACTTGTTGATCCAACGCGATCTGTGGCAAACGTCACTCCATCAAAGCACTTACATCACCACCACCAGATCTACCACATGCAATCGACACACAAGTCTCAACGATGACAATAAGACCTCCATTCCGCGATCATGGCTAAAGACGTCTTCCGCGTCCGGCTCAACTGCCTGGACAACTATCAATCCCTGCCCGGCCCTCTTGATGCACCTCTGTGGGGACCTCATGCTTTCTCCGCCACCCAAAGAGGCAATCTACCCCAGGTCCCAGTCATTCGAGTGTTTGGAGCGACCGAGACCGGGCAAAAGGTGTGCGCGCATATTCATGGAGCCTTCCCTTACCTCTACGTCCCATATACGGAGTCAATTGAGAAAAACACCTTGGAATCCTACATCTCCACTTTTCGACATTCAATTGACCATGCTTTGGCAATTTCGTACCGTCGAAACCCATACGACAATCCTCGAAATGCGACATTCGTGGCTCATATCAGTCTGGTCAAGGGGGTGCCATTCTTCGGATACAATGTCGGCCACAAATACTACCTCAAAGTGTATTTGCTCAATCCTACCAACATGACTCGGTTCACGGATTTGTTGCAACAAGGAGCCATCATGAAGCAAGTCTTTCAACCGTACGAAGCCCATCTGCAGTATCTGTTGCAGTGGATGTGTGACTTCAACTTGTACGGATGTGCATACATCGAGACCGAGAAGCCGCATTTTCGATCTCCATTACCGGAATGGGAAGACTTGGATGATCCGGCGCATTTGTGGCATGATCGGTCTGTGGCTGAGAAGGACGTGCTGGACGTTGAGCGATTCCCTCGCCAGAGTCATTGTCAACTGGAGCTCGACATTCGAGTGGAGGATCTGCTGAATCGGAACGCAATCCAAGCACGTCCCCTGCATCAGTCGTTCATCGAGCGGCTGGAGTCTCTGGAAAATCTTCCTCCAGAAGAGAAGCTGGTGCATTCAATGGCGGGTCTGTGGAAGGACGAAACACGACGAAGAAGAATGCGAATGGGCTTGAAGGATCCCACTTCTTCGCCATTCCCGCCAGAAGTGCTCGTCAGCATGTCTGCCGACCCTCGAAACGACAGTAAAGGTGGCTGGATTCATGAAGAGGAGTTCCGACAGACCATCTCAGAGTTGGCGGAGCAGGAGAAGAAAGCGAGAGGCGGCGGCGGCATAAGTTTTGAAACGTTCAGCAGTCAGCTGGATCTCGATGATGGTATTCCAACGTTGCTGGACAGCGTCACAGAACTCTTTCCTACCGAATTGGAGAAGAGGTGGAAGCAGAAAGCAGATGAAGCGAAGCAGCATGAGGATACAGATTACGCCCACGACTTAATGACAACTCAACACGACAACGAATCGCAACCAGTCGCGGACATGAAGAGCATCGCTGAGGTTGCAGACGAAGACTACTGCGGCAGTGATGAAGAGTTGGCCGAGGAGATTCTCACCCAACGACGAAAACTGAAGCAGGCTGGCATTGATGGAGACATGGGCGAATCAAAAGTCAATGGCAATGCCGAAGAGATCGAGGCGGAGGCTGAGAAGGTCCACAATGCCAGCGTCCCGAGCGCGACGGTTTGGACTGCCGAACGAGGCGCCTTAAAGCGCGATGCTGTCACGGCCACCTCCACTCCTTTCAAGAAGGTCAGATTGGATGCGACTCAACACTCGTCTCCTCCACAGTACGCTCGCTTCAAGGTTAAGGGTGTCAAGCCACCTGCACGATCGAAGGATGAGAAGCTGCGGGATCATGCTTTCGATCCTCCTCCCGCGGCTCAAGTACCACGTACCGATATGTCGTCAATCTCGCAGCTACCCCCTTCCGCACAACCGCCTTCGTCGTCCCAGCACTCCTCATCATCGCAAGGCCTAAAGACTAGGTTTCCTCTGGTCAAAAGTCCGCACGACGCGCAAACACCATTCAGACTGAGTCGACGAGATGATCTGGCTCACCTCACCCATCGGAGCTCGCAGACCAGTCAGAAGCATGACTTTGCTAACTCATCCGCCGGGGAAAGCAGCTTTCGGTCCGAGTCCACGGTGAAGTCGCCAAGTAAAAGCCAACCACCCATTGATCTCGTCCTTGGTGATAACTATGCGAGGACTTTTGGCGTGGGTAGGAATGATGTCGCTCTGCTGTACCGCCACCTGCCGCCGTCGTTCGACGAGGTGGATCGCACTGTCACTCCATCGGTCATCTACCAGGATGCCTACTACAGCAACGAGAATGATGTGCCAGAACGACCGAGAGAGTACGCTGGACAGGAGTTCCGACTGGAGAGCACTACCCTGCCATTCTTGCAAGATTTCGACAAGCACGGCAACGTCCGAGTTGGCAAGTCTCAAACCACCGACAAAGTCTCTGGCGAATTTGCGGAGCAGCGTCGAAAGAGACAGTGCACAATCAAGGCCTGGGAGATCATGAAGCCTCCACCGTCATACGATGAAGTCGACGAATGGCTTCACCAAGAGCAAGTCGACGTCGAAGACGACCTCGAAACGCTAGAGATCGACGGACCACCAGCTGGATCGCAAATCAAGCGCAAGAATCGACCTGCTCCAGAACTCTCGCAAATCGACGGGCCGACACAAAGAAACAAGCACGGCTTCAAGTTTTCACAAAAGAAGGCGAGCACAAGTGTTCAGCATGAGACTGGATACATGAGTACGATGAGTCTCGAGGTGCACATCAACAGTCGCGGCGAGCTTGCTCCCGACCCTGAACGGGACGAAGTTTCGATGGTAATCTGGTGCATTGCAGACGAGCAAATGGATCAGACCTCCAGGCTTGGTATCCTCGTCCTGACCAAAGACGACGATGACGAGATCGCCGAGAAGATCCGTCGCATTGTTGGGAATGACGTCCAGATCGATTCGGAAGACAACGAGCTGGACCTAATCAACAAAACTGTCGATATCGTCCGCGAGTATGACCCGGATGTGTTGACGGGATACGAAGTTCACAACGGCTCTTGGGGCTACCTTATCGAACGGGCAAGGTTGCAGTACGAATTCAACCTCCCCGATGAGTTCTCTCGCATGAAGTCACAATCCCACGGACGCTTCGGCAAAGATGCGGATCGCTGGGGATTTACCAATACTTCGACTGTGCGCATCACCGGCAGACATACCATCAACATCTGGCGTGCCATGCGGTCGGAGCTGAACTTGCTGCAGTATACGATGGAAAACGTGGTGTTTCATTTGCTGCATCGCAGGATACCACACTACTCATATGCAACATTGACCAGGTGGTATCAGAGCAAGCGACCGCGGGATCTGGTCATGGTGTTGAACTATTTCATCAATCGCACCAAGCTGGACTTGGAGATTCTGGACGCCAATGAACTCATTCCCAGGACGTCAGAACAAGCCCGCCTGCTGGGAGTCGACTTCTTCTCCGTCTTCAGTCGAGGATCGCAATTCAAAGTCGAGTCTCTCATGTTCCGCATTGCCAAACCGGAGTCCTTCGCTTTGGTCTCACCATCCCGCAAGCAAGTCGGAGCACAGAACGCTCTCGAATGCCTCCCTCTCGTGATGGAACCGCAGTCTGCCTTCTATAGCAGTCCTGTGCTCGTACTCGACTTCCAGTCTCTCTATCCCAGCGTCATGATCGCCTACAACTACTGCTACTCCACCTGCCTCGGCCGCATCACCAACTGGCGTGGCACCAACAAGATGGGCTTTGCCGATTTCCAACGCACGCCCGGCCTCCTTGAACTTACAAAGGACAAACTCAACATCTCGCCCAACGGCATGATGTACGTCAAGCCGGCAATGCGCAAATCTCTCCTCGCGAAGATGTTGGGCGAGATCCTCGAAACCCGTGTCATGGTCAAGTCGGGAATGAAAGTCGACAAAGCCGATAAGACTCTTCAACAACTCCTCAACAATCGTCAGCTCGCTCTTAAGCTCATCGCCAACGTCACCTACGGCTACACCTCTGCATCCTTCTCCGGCCGTATGCCCTGCTCCGAGATCGCCGACAGCATTGTCCAAACAGGAAGGGAGACCCTCGAAAAAGCCATTGCCTTCATCCATTCCGTCGAAGCCTGGGGTGCCGAGGTCGTCTATGGTGACACAGACTCCTTGTTCGTCCACCTCCCTGGCCGCACTCGCGCGGACGCCTTCAAGATTGGCGACGACATTGCAGCCCAAATCACCGCCATGAATCCCCGCCCCATCAAGCTGAAGTTCGAAAAAGTCTACCATCCCTGCGTCTTGCTCGCAAAGAAACGCTACGTCGGCTTCAAGTACGAGTCACCCAACCAAGAAGTCCCCGATTTCGACGCAAAGGGCATTGAAACGGTGCGCCGAGACGGAACCCCCGCCGAACAGAAGATCGAAGAAAAAGCTCTCAAGCTCCTCTTCCGCACCGCCGACCTCAGCCAAGTGAAATCTTACTTCCAATCGCAATGCACGAAAATCCTCCACGGGAAGATTTCCGTCCAAGACTTCTGCTTCGCCAAAGAAGTCAAACTCGGTACCTACGCAGACAAAGGTCCTCCTCCACCCGGCGCCATTATCGCCACGAAACGCATGCTCCGCGACCCGAGGGCGGAACCTCAATACGGCGAGCGAGTGCCCTACGTCGTCATCGCCGGCGGACCGGGCGCGAGGTTGTGGGAACGATGCGTGGAGCCGGAGAGGCTGGTTCTCGACTCCCAAGCTGAACTAGACGCGGAATACTACATCAACAAAAACCTCATCCCCCCACTCGAGCGCATTTTCAATCTCGTCGGAGCGAATGTCCGGTCTTGGTGGGAGGAACTCCCGAAAGTCCAACGCATGCGTCTCGTGGGCGCGAACCCGCCTTCCGACGCCGACGCCGCAATGGGAAAGGGCAAAGGCAAAAAGACGATGGAAAGCTACATGGCTTCGTCCCTGTGCCTCGTCTGTCGAACCCGATTGCCACCTACCACCGGAATCTCCACTCAGGATCCACTGCCGCTGTGCCCGACTTGTCTATACTCACGACCGGCGCAGACTCTCCTCTCACTGAGAGGGAAAGTCACGAAGGCGGAGAAGAAAGTCGCGGACATTGAGGCTGTGTGTAGGAGTTGTGCGGATTCACCGGCGGGGGAGGAGGTCAGGTGTGATTCGAGGGATTGTCCGGTTTTTTACTCGAGGGTTAAGGCGAGGACTAGGTGTGGGGTTGTGAGGGGTGGGGTTGGGAGGGTGTTGGGGAGGGTGGAGGAGGAGATGGCGGCAGGAGGGGAGAAGGGAGGGTGGAGGATGGGGGATTTGGAGTGGTGATGGATGGGAGGCAAGTCATTACGGCCGGAACGGCTGATCTTGTTGTATGCAGTCGTCGACGGCACCTCCTGTTGCCATTACATCGGTCCATGTCCGGCGCCGGAGAAGTTGCTTGATACGGTTATTATAGCCGGCTACTTACATAATGACCATACCCCTACATATATACTCCACATTAGCGGAGTCTTCTTGACTCGACGTTGAACTCCACCTCCACCTCCACATGTTTTCTTTTACCTTTTGCCGCTGACATTATAGCATCAAAGAGAAAGGTAAGACAATTTCTCGACATATGAAAGGGGGAAGGTCATGTCATGTCATGAGGTACATGCACACATGTGGACGACGGTGAATTGTTTTGCGGTGGTGCAACGTGATACCAAGGCGCTTCTTCATGCACGAGTTGAACGAACAGTCTCGTGCCAGCTGTAGCCGAGCACGTGGATTCTGCGCTGGTTTCTTTCTTACTTTGACTTCACCGCCCGAGTTTCGTGTTCCGCCACCCCGTGCACCACCACCCCCCCCCACCACCGCCCCCATCAATACGACCATGCATCTCACCGCTCTGCTCGGGCTGTGCGCCTCTACGGCTTCCGCAGTCAATCTCTATGTGTCCGACTACGCCGGCAATGTCACGACTCTCGAGTTCCTGCAAGAATCCTCCGACAATTACTCTCTTAAGCCTACATATGTCAACCCAGGCTGCGCACCGAATCCGTCGTGGCTCACTCTCGACTCGCAC
This sequence comes from Zymoseptoria brevis, assembly GCA_000983655.1. Taxonomy (NCBI): domain Eukaryota; kingdom Fungi; phylum Ascomycota; class Dothideomycetes; order Mycosphaerellales; family Mycosphaerellaceae; genus Zymoseptoria; species Zymoseptoria brevis. The sequence continues at coordinate 54,553 of JYJE01002393.1, read as the reverse complement.
TCCCGCCTCCTCTTCTGCGCGAATGAAGGGCTCAGCAGTCCGAATGGCTCGCTTACAACATTCACCATCAACTCGAATGGAAGCTTAACCTCCCTCTCCAACACCACAACACTCTCTGGTCCCGTCTCCGCAGTGCTGTACGGCAATGCCCACGAGAAAGCCATTGCTCTAGCCCACTACTCCGGCTCCGCCGTCTCCTCCTACCTCCTCCGCGACTCGAAACCCGCATTCTCCCATCAATTCCCCTTCACCCTCCCCCATCCCGGCGTCGACCCAGAACGTCAAGACGCACCCCACGCCCACGAAGTCCTCACCGACCCAACAGGCCAATACCTCCTCTCCCCCGATCTCGGCTCAGACCTCATCCACGTCTTCGCCATCAACCCCGAGTCCCTCGCCCTAACACCCCGCAAATCCATCCCCGCCACTCCCGCCTCCGGTCCCCGCCACGGCGTCTTCTACAACCCCACCGGCTTTCCCAACGCAGGTGGCAAAACCTACTTCTACCTCGTCGAAGAACTCTCCGGCCACATCTCCAGCTACGAAGTCTCCTACCTCCCCAACCAAGGCGGGCTCTCCTTCACGGGACCCCTCCAATCCGAAAACGCAACTTGGCTCTTCAACGTGCCCGGCCGCAACGCACCAGCCGAAATCGAAATCTCCCCCGACAACCGCTTCCTCATCGTTTCCAACCGTAACTCCACCGCTTTCACCTTGCCTCAAATCGGCGACTCGGATAGTATATCAACCTGGACTCTCGATCCGAAATCAGGAGCTTTCAATTTCCTCCAACTCTGGCCTTCAAGCGGTGCGTTTCCGCGACACTTCTCCATCAGCAAGACGGGACAATTCGTCGCGGTGGGATTGCAGAGTATCCAGACCGTTGCGATCTTACAGCGCGATGTGGCGACTGGTTTGATTGGCGAACCGGTTGCGAGGGTGGAGGTTAGTGGGAATGTGACGGCGGTGGTTTGGGACGATGAGTGGACGGGGATGGGGTATGTGGGTTAGGGACCTGCTGCTGTAACTGCTTGCGAGTCGATTTTCGAGCGTCCTGCTTCTGCTATCCGCTGTTCTTGTAGTGTGGATATGTATGGGGAAGATGACTGGGGTGTGGGAGGGAGGAGGCAGATGAGGACGTTGGGGGATGTCTTTAGGGGTGGGCCTGGGCTTTGGCTGCGTTGAGGGAGGGAGGTTGAATGAGGTCGTGGCCTGGTATGGGCAAGCGAGTCGGGCGGATTGTAGACGAGTGAGTTTGAGCGGTCTTGATCTTGGGCGAGGAGTGACTCGATACGACAGACCAAAGCGCAGTACATAGGATGCGAGCTCAGCACGGCATGCAAATACGACATGACAACCTACCACGACTCCCCACGTATCCAGCAGTCACCTGGTCCGTCTTTCTGTCCTACTTTACACGACTATTGAGCATGGTTCGCGAACCGTGTCTGGCATACCGGCTGACTCTTCCCTTGTGCGGCTACTCAGTGATCAAAAGTACATAGTCTAACGATCCCGGCATAACGACCGGGAAACATCCATCTCCAGGCAGCTGACAGACACTCACGTCGCATCTCGACAGCTTCTCTCTCTTTCCCTGTATTCATCTTATCCTTCCCTCTATCTCACACCCACACGAACGATGCATTCATTCATGGTGACCCAGAGCTATCGCCCGCTCGCCTGACCGGGCAGTCAGCCAGGAATACTCGGGGGCTACGGACGCGGCGCGCGATGACTACAGCACACCGGAAGTGAAGGACCCGGTTGTAAGGGCCAAGGGCCAAGGGGCTCTTACTCGCCTTGTTGTCCGATCTGAACGTGCTGGCGATTTTTGCTGTTTTGGGTTGCAGAATCACAAATCTGCTGGACCAGCTGCGAAGCCGTCTCTGTTCGGGAAGAAGCGAAGGGGATTCGGAGGCTCGCTCAGAGAGTGCAGGTCCACGAGGCATGTCCAGCCTAATCCACCATTCAAGGAATTCAAAGGGGAATGCTAACCCGTACCACAGTCCCGCAAATCCTCAAAAAACATTCGAAAGCAACGAGTCCTTCATGCATCCATCCCTACCGCCTGTTTCGACTCCCTCTTCCAAATTGGTACAGCCAAAAAGAACTCCCTTCCTCCAATCTCCAGCTGGCAATTCTTCAAGGGGAGACTCTTCGGACTCGACGAGAGCAGCATTTGAGCAAGGACGAGAGAGAAGGCAATCGCAGAAGATTTTAAACGGGGGAATTTGAAGCTGTGTAATCGTGGCAATTGTCGTCCATGAGCCATGCATTGTTCCAGGAATATGCAGGGAGGATCGATGTGCTCGTTTCAAAAAGGCAGAATTAGTTGATCCCAGGGGTAGAAGCATCACCACTCTTCTGGTGGCTTGTAGGAAAGGCTGCAGGTATTCGACTGGGACTGATGGGAATTTGGATTGAGGAGGATCTCTTGCTTCGCGTGCTGGGTCTGAAACAGTTGGTGGATTTGTGGTTTGTTCGGCAGGGGATTCGTAGTTTTGTTCTTGACGAAGTGTGTTCCGTTGCTTGCACAATCGATCAGTAGCGGGCCGTGGAGCACAGATGATGAGTAGCATGTACAGACTCTCGGAATGGGAGGATAGATGACTTCAGATGTTCCGACGGGACGAGGTCGGGAGTATACGTGAAGTCCTCTCATACAATCCACTTCCCATCCTTATCCTTCTTTAGAAATCTTCCCCGGCTCCCCAAACCCAATGCGATTTTCCCCCACATGACCCGTCACCTCCCCAAAGATCGGATGCACAAATGTACCCTTCTCCCACGGATCTATACGTCTCTCCAACATGCCTTTGTGCAACAAGTCCCAATCGACACACTCGTGAGACACGTTGAAGTCGCCCGTGGGCATGGGGGTATTGTCTCTCCAGACTATCGGTACGGGCACCACGTCGGCATTGCACATCACCGAGTCGGCGAGCATGTGGATACAGTGGACTAGGGAGCAAGAATAGTCTTAGTGATGGGGGTTTTCGTCGGATAGGATGGGTTGGGTGGGTGGAAACGTACGGTTGTGTTCGAGCTGGAGAAATTCTTCTCGCTCGGTCATGTTGGGGAAGTATATTTCGGGGAAATACGACTGCTGGAGTCGTTGCTAAACGTCAAGGAAGAAGAAGAATGAATCAGCCACGATTGCGTTGCAGATATCTCGGATCTGTTGAACATTGACGTACCACGCAATGCAAGAGGTGCATGACAGAGTACGATGCGGCGTAGTTCCCGTTTGGTAATTGAACACCCTCGTCTGTTTTGCCGATCTTCTCCATGTACTCAGCGGGGACCTCTGTGTAGAAAGCTGGGAGTACGTCAGTCTCGCTGGGCCAATGTATGAGAGTATGTACGGAACCATACTCTTCTGCAGCTCGGTCCAGCGAGCATCCAGTTCGTCGGAAGGATATCCCGTCAACGGGTAGTCTTTCGCCCAATGCTTGTGTTCAAAGGTTTTAGACTGGTATCGCATCCATGGTCTCAACGGTGCTGTTGATTGATCGCATTGATCAGTAGGGAGGACGGAGACGAGGGATCTTCGGAGGTACTGTCGACTACATCTGCACCGTGTAGCATCTTCTCCGTCCACCAAGTTGAAGCTGTGTAGAGGATGATCCATGTGTACAGCGCGATCAAAGAACAGACGACCAAGCCGATGAACAGAGGTCGCTGCCAGCGGAATCGCTTGGTTTCCAGTGGCCATTGAGTGTCGCTTGACCACTCCTCTTTGGCGAGAGATTCTTCGGACGGAAAGACTGGCACGTATTCGTCGTATGCCATCCTGAATACTCGATCGAACGGGAACAGTGGGAGAACAACTGGGAGCGAGAATTGGTCGAAGGACGTAGAAGGGAAGCAATGGAGGCCGTGGTCAACTTGGGAGGCAGAGCTGTAGACTGTGAATGGCGATCGAGGGGCGCTGACATTCAGGTCGTCGTCCAGGGCCTGCGTCAAAAGCCGTATTTGTGCCGACTCTGAGGACGACTCTTGAACATGGATCGTTTGGGATGAACGCGGTGATGCCCATGGCCAAGGCTTGCTTCTCCAGCTCCGGAATGCTCTGCGCATAGATGGAACTGGACAACTTCGGCGCCCGAGCGGCGCTGATCACGAGCTGCTGAGCCTTGTCCCCTGAATAGAGGTATAGGCAGCGATCTAAGGTAAGAGAGTCCACGTGATGCAATCACATCAGAAGGTAGTTGATGACGGGACTCCACGATCCAACCGGGTATTTCTCAGGATGGAAGCTTCTGGTGCCATGATCCCACCGGGTCTCGTGTAGTTGGTGAGCAAACAACGAGATCGGCACTTGTGTACAGTGTGCATCTCTCTGGCAACTGAGAGCGAGTATCATGCGCTGCAAGGGCAGCACAACCAGTGATAACCAGGAGTGACGAAAAGCCGAAGTCGGGTTGACTGCGGTAGTGATCTTCTGTGAAGCCCCAAGCACAAAACCTGGATGAGAGTGCAGTGTCGTCAGATGGCATCATTGCGATATGAGCAGTGACAACCGTGGCAACAAGTCGGCTTCAATGGGCTCCCGTGTCGCCCGGCACACATACACCGGCAATCGAAGTGTACGACAAAGATATTGGCGCGCGCGAAGCCAGACTCGCTTGTTGGTTCGATGGCTTGATGCCTTGATGGTGTCCAATGCAGTGCCATGGCTCATCACTTGATCGGCGTTGTCCACGAATCGGCAGTTTCATGGTCTGCTGGTGATCACTGATCACTGATCGCAAGAGTAGCCTCGTCCCAACACTGGGTCGCCAATATGAATGCGATGCACCGCAGGACGGTGTGTCGTCGTAATAGAGGTTGTTGCAGAAGCGGCGCATCCTTCGATTCGTCCGTAGTCCAAGGCCTTCGTGTTCTTCTCCGAGTCTGGAGCCGGTGCAAGCTCCTAGGATACTGATGAGTACCTCTTGTCGATCCTGAGCAGTGCGCGATTTACCGACCCATGCAACGCACGATGGACGTCAAGATCGTGGCAATGTGCGGTGTGAAGTCAACAAGCAATTCTGCAGTCGACCTTTCAAGACGTGTCGTGTGCGCTGACGATCACATGGGAGTGGCACTGGACCGAATACGGCCCGAAGATGATCCCTTGTCTTCAGGCGTGGACGTCGATCAGAAGCTCGTGGGCGCGAACATAACACATGTTCACGCAAATCGTGCTCGAGATGGGCGTGATGGAACATAAAAGGTGGTCAATATCGCCAGCATGCAGATCAAGACCGTCCTCGCCACAGCTTTTTTGCTGACTCAGGGCTTCGCTGTTCCTTTGAAAGGTGAAATGCCTCGCATTTGAAACATATCAAGCGGTGCACAAGCTCACATCGACCCAGCCGCAGGTACCATCGCCGCCGCCGAGGAGCAAGGCCCGGACAACATTCTCTGGTCCCGCAAAGGACATGAAGCCACGAACGATGGCTCTCCTGACTCTGAAGTCTGGCTGGGCAAGCGAGACGGGCCCAAGGAGGATCGTTCGGACTCGGAGGTCTGGCTGGGAAAGCGAGACGAGGACCGCCCGGACTCGGAGGTCTGGCTGGGCAAGTGAGATGAAAATGTCGGCAGAGGCTTCTGCCATCATTGTTGATAATTGGTCTTTCAAGGATGGAGGTGAATGTTAGCACATGTCGAGGTCCGTCGAGTGGCATCGTGGAGGGAGACTTTCGTTTTGAGAATTGCTTTTGCAATATCGGTGTGGTAGAGACATTTGATGAAACAATGCGGCTGTCTCTACCGTTCACTCGTTCCCATGTTTCCAGGCAGTCTTTCCATTCCGTGCTCCACGATGTTCAGTCCACTTCTCAGCACGCCAAATTGTGGGGCCCTCGCCCGAAGTACGTCCGTCCACTCCATAACCACCTCCCTCGCCTCTGCTCCATGTCCGTCGTCCGTGGTATGCGCGAGCAGAAGCAAAAAGCTCGACGCTATCCCGATCTGCTGCATAGCATAAGCAGGCCAGAAGGCAGAAGCATATGCCTGGGGCGTGAGATTGCTGACGAGGGATATGATTTCGTGGGCGGTGGCAAGAGAACCGACACGAAGCGCTCCGAGAGCGGGACAATATGGGTTGTCTTTGGGTATGGACAGAGACGCGGATGCTCGTAGGAGGGCTCGGAAGAGGAGAATCTTGGCGGTGATGTAGGAGAGGTGTAGTGATGTGTGCGGGACGGAAGGCTGGGCAGTGGCGTGGTGGAGACTCGTTTCCTCTGGCGACCTGGAGGGTAAGCAGCTTGATGGTGAGGTCGCTGGAGAGGTCGATGTCTTCTCAACAATCGGCGAGGCTGAATGGTCTGGGGATGCCGTTGATGGGTCTGAAGCTTGTTCGACAATGGATGGCGTGAGAGCGGATGATGGAGAGGTCGCAGTACTGGCCGTGGTACTCAATGTCGCCGACAAGTCCGCGGGTAATCCTCGATGCCACTCTCGGAGCCTCAGACGTAATGGCTTGGCAACTTCGAGCGTACTCTCCAGATTTCCTGCTAGTGTCCTCATTGCCGTAGGAGAATACAGCTCCGTGAGAATGTCATCAACGATCTCCGTCAGGGTGCAGAAGTGGATGAAGTGTCCTGAACCAGCTTCTTTCACCCCCGTCTCCTCACTATCCCACTTCCTCTTCTTGCTGGTACGTACATTCTTTGGAGAGGACGACGGCGCAGGTGACAAGCTATCGTGAGCATCAGCTTCTTCACCATCTCTGCCTCCATTTTCATGGAAGTCCTCTGCCGTAAGGTAAGGCACCTCCCAATCTTCTCCAATCTTCCCACTGAGACTTCGTCGACCCATTCCAGTAGCCAACCATTTCTCGGTCACCCACAGGTCCCAAGCCAGTCTCTTACGCAACTTCCTCTCAGAACAGGATATAATTGTCCACGATGCAGAGTTTTGGTCTAGACCAAGGCCTTGAGCGAGACCGAGAGTTTGACACATCATCGCCCACTTTGCCGCGTCGGTGTCGTGCGGGAGATGGCTGTGCGGGCTGGTCGAGGCTGAGTCGAGCGTACCAGAAGCGTGTCCTCGTTTGAGATGGAGAAGGAGCGTTTGAATGTGAGTCAAGTCCGGTGTTTGGGTTGCGGGTTGGAGTGCAGCGTAGGAAAGGGCGAAGAGCCTTTCTTGCAGCTGGCCACTCTTTGAAGGTTGCCCAATGGAGGTATGAGCGTCCGAAGGGACGAACGAAAGGGCGTGAGCGTATACAGCGGCCAACAGATGAGGTGGGAACTCCGATGTTGCTGATGAGGTGGTGGAGAATGTGGATTGTGGAAGAATTGGGAGAACCGGGTGGATGTGTTTGTAGAATAGATCCACGAGGCCGGCGCCTTGTGCTGACGGGACAAGCTTTTCCAGATCGTGACGCCAGTGAAACGCACTGGACGCAAAGTAGGTTTTGGACTTGACAACGAGGAACGTTTGATCAGCTGTCGTCTTTCCTGCATTTTCTTCCGATACTGCGGAGGTCCTGCGAATCTTGAGATCATGATGCTTCGTCTCATTGTCCCCGTCGTACTCGTACTTCGACAGCAGGCACGGATCCAGCTCGCTACTGCTTCCTATGATCTGAACGTACGAGGCGTGTTCTCGTTCAGGCGATGGCTCGAAAGCGGTGGACTCGAAGGGCAGCGCCGGTAGGAACCCTGTACACGGAGGAGATGTCAAGCTGTCGGTCGACCCATGGCTGGCGTGAGAGAAGATATCTGGACTTTCGAACGTCAGAGTTGAGGTAGTTGATGCAGGGACCGGTTCAAACGTATCGAACGGCTCGGCGAATAGCTGAGGGTCAAAGGCCAGTGTAGGGTCCATCGCGAAAGAAGGTAGTCCGGCTTCCCACGATAGCAAATGATTTTGATGATGTACTGGCGGTGGTGGGCAGAAATCCATGCTGAACGTCTTTGCATTGTTGCCGTGATGTCCATGTATCGAAGGATCCCGGCCTGTATCCGAACAAATCTCTCTCGACAAGCTCAAGTTCGCCTTGATGTCTTCTATCGCGGCGTTGCGAGTCTGCTCATTCGGTCTCCTCCTCTTCGCAGGCGATTCAACGAACGTGCATTCCTTTCCATAGCGAACGCACAGCTCGCAGGGCGGCGCAGTCTCCAGATGACAGGCAGCTTTCTTGTACCGGCAAAAGTCGCAGGGTCGCTTATTGCGGGACTTGTAAGCTCGCGCTCGGTCGATTGGTTCGGCGGAAGCTTCTTGTTTTGTTAGCATATTGGCGAAGGTAAAAGGTCTGATAGGACGGAGGCCGGGGGAAGATGGCAACGTGGAAGTGCTGAGAGAGAATAGTGCTATACTTCGAGAAGAGATGGTGGTAGTGGAGAATAGCATATCCCAACAGAGATACGTGAATCGTTTGCAGGGTATGTGATAACAAGGTACCTTTAGACTGGCATGGCCTCGTCAGGTTGGGCCCACATCGCGGGGACCGTTCGCAGTCTGGTTGCATTTCCCTCAATGGCTGTACCTTGTCGCTCCCTGGTCTGATGATGATGACAGCGAAAGCTGCCTCCAGGCGCTTCCGGTCGATGCTGTGCCTCATCGGAGCAGCTGTCAAACGTCCAGTTCTGTGCTGTTAGGTACTCAATGTGCAATGCCCCTCTCCAAACACCCTAAGAGGCAATGCGATGCGCATGAAGTCGTCGAAGGAAGAGGGGTCGTGGTCGTCGTCAGAATTCAGCCATTGGCATTCCGTCATACCCACTACACTTGCCCCGTCTCGGTATTAGAGCGAGACCCCATCGCGAGCACACGTGGCGATGAGCCAATAGAGGAGCGACTGAAAATGCAGGGTATTGCAACTCGCTGGCGATGATTGCGACTCTCTGCCGATACGACGTATCGCTGCAACGAACGACATCGGAGGGAACATTTCCGCTGTCAGTGTCGGGATGTCCACATCGATAAGATCGCTTTTCGGCTGTTCGCTTCCTGGTGGGATATCCCTCTTATCGAGATAATGGTCCTGCTCGAGGCGTCTTCAATAATGGCAGAAATTGGAATCCACTACTCAGCGGAGCCATGCCGCTGAGAGAGGAGCGGGAGACTGGTGGGACCGTGGGAAGATGTGAAGCGTGTCCCTGGTCCCACGCCCTGTACAGGGCGCGCGAGCAGGTCGAAGTCTTGGCGATGACTGGTACCGACGTTTCGGCTCGGTGCTGGAAGATCTTCGGGAAGACAACGGCGGTTGAACATTCAGGCACAGGTCAAGGACTGCTTTGCTTCTCGTCGAATGAGGATGTCTATCAACTCAGCAGCTCTTCCAATGTCAAATTCACACCTCCCGCTGTTGTCGTTCCTCGATCTTCCGATAGAGTGTTATTGTACCATGGCATAAGAGAAGGCAGCTCCACTTGCTCGGACGATGTACTTCCATTCGTGTAGTCCATCGGTAGCAGATCCGCGAGTGATGGCAGCGAAGTGGTCGTATTCGGGTTGGTGTTGTAGCTGGAGTGAGTGGACTGGACAATAGTAGCTGGCCGCAGTCCATGTGGTCGCGGGAGGACCAGCGTCATCAGTGGATCGATGCCTCCCGAGTTTGTCACGATCTCTCGAACAGAAGCACCATCTCGAACAGAGTCAGCATTGGCGGTTGTAGCAGCGTTTGTCCTCGCAGCATCTGCTGTTGCCCAGTCGAGGATCCCGCGATCGAGGACGATCGGCTCAGAGGAGGCGTCGGGCTCGGTATAGTCGTAGTCATCGTTGAATGAGGAAGGCGTGCCGAGGAATATGTCATCGAGGGTGTAGTGGAAGGGTTGCATATGCCGTTGTCTGTCGTGCAGGAGTGTACTCGGAGGTAGCTTCGTTGCTGTGGTGGTCGAATGTGTCGTCGGAGCGGAAACAGCGGTGCTCTGTTGCGCATGCTCGTGGGGAGCGTACCGTGGAGCTAGCGTTTGCTCGGTTGCCTGGTTGACGGGCGGAGAGCCATCTTTTTGTGCCACCTCAGCAGCCTTGTCCGGTCGCGGAGTAAGACCTGCTTTGGCAAATTCTTCTGTGAACTTCGTCCTCATGCGATCTCGTAGATCCGTAGCTTTGCGATGCGAGAGACCTAGAATGGGATCAGATCTGATGCTCACCCACGAATTGCCGTGCTTCCGGAAGCCTTTCAAAATCGCCTGGTCTTCTTCTGTAGTATAGCCGTGCCGTGGCCGTCTCTCTGCTTTCGCAAAGGGCTCGTCGATCCCTAAGCTTCTCAACTTCGAATTGGTCACACGATGCGGTGCAGAATCAACGACCCGAGTCCTCCTGGCTTTAGTAGTATTCTTCTCAGCCAAATTATCATCACAGTGCTCAGCCGGCTTAATCGGCTGCACCGACACTTTCTCGACCACCTCCATTGATGCACGCTTCCCAGCGTCTCGGGTTCTTCCATTCTTGTAATCATTCGGACAATAAACTCGGAAGCGATCCTTCAAATCCATCGCTGTGCGTTTCCCGAAATCGTAGTCCGGACAAACCAAGATCTTCGTCCACTTGCCAATGCCAAACTTTGCCACACCTTTCAAGAGATCCTCAGTCTCTCGCTCAGTCCATCGATGTCTCTTCAAACGCTTGGTTCGCGACTTGGTCGGTTTCTCCACAGATCTGTCCTCCTTAGTAGCTGGCGTTGGAGCTCCCTTCTCCGCGATGACCTGGTCTGATCGAGCTGAGTCCGGGATATTCTCCTTCTGCGGTAAAATTGGTGCATGAGGTTTGTCTACATTGATCGATGGCAGGAGTCGGGCATCAGGCGGAGGCTGATGCAATCCAGAAAGTGTCGGTGGGATCCTCAGTCGCTTCGCCTGATTTCTGACAGTCGGTCTCGGCAGATCCAGTACATTATTGTCGGCCACCTTCTTACGTTTGGCTGGCCTCTCAGCACTTGGCTCGAGGATCAAGTCGAATATGTCATGCCCAGACACAGTTGATGGATTTGCCTCCAAGCGCGCATTCTCAAGGCGAGGCGTTCCATTTAAAGGATGTTTCTGTATTTGTGCATGCGGTTCGATGGGGTTCGGATGATTGATGAAGTCGAGGGACGTCGGACGGTAGGCTGCTGAGTCCGGCACATGCTTGCCAGACGCCATCCTGCATTGTGTGTATATTTGAAGTTAAGGTCGATGTCAGCCTAAGGTGGACGACGTGCTTGCCTGAGGCATGACTTTGGGCAAATAGCATGGCCCCTGTACCGCTATGGGTGAGATGCAAGGCTCTATAACAATTCATCAATGCTCCAAGCGTCATGCATTCAATGTGATTGCCTCTTCACGTTATTCTCGCTCACAAGCTCAGCGCTGCTAATTTGCGTTGCAATACTCATGTGTCTATCCCATTGGCGCGATGCATTCCCGCGCTAGCTCATGTGCGCAAAATTCACGAGCATGGCCCCTGGGTAGGTGCTTTGATCCTGCCTCAGGCGTTAGCACGGCACTATCCGCCGCACCTGCTGCGCCAAGCCCACGAAGCCCTTCCCACTTCGTTTTCCAGCTTTCTTCGACTTCGCTTGAAGAACTGAACTGCGACGCAGCAACATCGACAACCACAGCCATGGCCCCGTAAGTCACAATACTCCGCGCGAGCACAGCGGATCTCTCGAATGCAGCGACCTGGACGATGGTGCGATTGGTGCGATGCAGGGTCTTGCGATGCGAAATGAGGTCTCGTGAGGAAGATGGATGGTGGATACATCAGGGAGGGACACATCGCTGCAGAGCCTCGCGATGGGACAGAAGATCAGCAACGGAAATACCAAGAGAAGGATCGCATACATCACACACATCCATCGCACCGCCAGGTCGCCGCATTTCGAACGCTCGCAATCCTCCATGGGACCATCAATCCATGCTAACAACCATTCAGACGCAGTTACTCCAAGACCTACAAGGTCCCACGTCGTCCATTCGAGTCGGCTCGTCTGTCAGTACACTCCCATGGCCACTGATCGTGAGCTTGCTCGCGTTCAAGTCAATGGTCTAACAATCCGCACAGTGACGCCGAGTTGAAGACTGTCGGAGAATATGGTCTCCGCAACAAGCGTGAGGTGTGGCGCGTCGGCCTCACCCTCTCCAAGATTCGTCGTGCCGCTCGGTAAGGATACACGCATGAGATGCGCAAGCAGAACAATCGACTGACATCCTCTCAGTCAACTTCTCACCATGGACGAAAAGGACCCCAAGCGTCTCTTCGAAGGCAACGCCCTCATTCGCCGTCTGGTCCGTGTCGGTGTGCTCGACGAGTCCCGCATGAAGCTCGATTACGTGCTCGCCCTCAAGGTTGAGGATTTCTTGGAGCGCCGTCTCCAGACTTGCGTGTACAAGCTCGGCCTCGCCAAGTCCATCCACCACGCTCGTGTTCTCATCCGCCAGCGCCACATCCGGTATGCCCTGACATCTTCTGATCTCTGCCATACACATCACTAACAACCACTCCAGCGTCGGCAAGCAAATCGTCAACGTCCCATCCTTCATCGTCCGTCTCGACTCGCAGAAGCACATCGACTTCGCCCTTACCTCGCCATTCGGTGGTGGACGTCCCGGTCGTGTGCGGAGAAAGAAGGCCGCCGCTGCCGCCAACAAAGATGCTGGGGGTGACGATGCCGGCGATGAGGAGGAGGAGTAAGCAAATCGCTCATCTCTGGACTTCACGATTTCAAAATACGGGCATAGGCACGGCGTCACTGGGCAAGTGCGGACATGGGTCAATCGTGGTATTTGCGATTATGATGGATAGTCGCCGCAATCAACACACACCTGCTGAGTCTGGAAATGTCAACTTTGCGAACCTTGAAATGCTGTCTCAATGCTGTTTGGTTTTATGTCAGGTTCCCAGTCGTCGCCTCCCTAAATCTGTCTTCGTACGTGAGCCGCATCTCTGGGGTCTCGGGCAAGGTGAGTCGCATAGGAGTGTACCGGCAAGACCGGCTCGAGAGAAGTTCTGACGTCTTGGCAGACTTCCCAGGTCTCCACCCTACCTACCTTAGCTGCCAACATCTGTTCGATAAATCTTCGCCGAAAGTCAACAACGCTGCGCACGCAGAAGCTCACGGTCGTGTTGTTCACGCGAGCGATCCACTATGAGCCTCGGTCCGGTATATGGTCAGTTACGGTCCAATCGCGCACCTCATGCTCTGCTTCTTCAACATACATCCCGGCTCTTCAAGACAACAGGTCCTCGCAGTTCATACCAATGCAGCAGGCGGCGCGAATCACAAGTCAGCAATACTGCTAAGCAGCGCGGGGGCACGTATGATCGCGAGGTAGATGTTGAAGATTTCGAAGAATACAGTCCCGGCGGTTATCACCCTGTGGTCATTGGAGACACATTCCATGACGGCCGCTACCGTGTCCTTCACAAACTTGGTTACGGAGGCTGTTCGACCATTTGGCTCGCTCGGGACCAATTGCGCAACCGATCTGTCTCGCTGAAGATCCTGCTCGCCAGCGAATCAGAAAATGACAGCGAAGGGGAAATCCTCCGTTATCTCGGCGACGGAGACTCGTGGGACCAAGGGAAGCGTTTCATTCCTTCCCTCCTTCAAGAGTTTTCGATCGAAGGTCCCAATGGGCGACACAGTTGCCTAGTACAAGAGCCCGCTGGTTGCAGCATCCCTGAATTGAAAGAGAATTCGAAGAATTTCATGTTCCCGGCCGAGACCGCGAGATCTATTGCCGCTCAGCTGATCATGGGGCTTTCATATATACACGCGCACGGAGTCTGCCATGCAGGTATGTACGATGTATCCTTCGGGCGCAGATCCCTCACGACTAACATATCAAGCAGATCTCCACCTCCGAAACCTCCTCCTGCGCGGTCCAGATCTTGAGACATTGGAGCCCGACATATTATACAAGCAGTATCGCCTCGACACGGTGCCAATCCGCAGAATTGATGGCGCCCCGGCTCAACCTCATGCGCCGCTCTACGCTGTCTATCCGCTCAACAATGAAATGCCCGCAGATCAAATCGTCGACCCAGAAGTCCAGATAATTGACTATGGAACATCTTTCATGTGGCCTGCGGACAGCACACCCGAGCTACACAGCCCTGCTCTATATCTGCCTCCAGAAGACTTCTTCAGCGAGCCCATAACGCCCGCCGCAGACATCTGGACTCTTGGCGTCAGCCTATACGAGGTACTTGGTGAGCGGCCTTTATTCGAGAGCTTTGCCTCGGATCGAGATGACCTTCTCGCCGATACAATCAATGCACTGGGTCAGCCGCCGAAGCGATGGTGGGATAAATGGGCCCAGCGCCAAGAGTTCTTCCAGCCGGATGGATCTTACATTGAAGACATTAAAAGAATCCACACCCCCAAGTTCCGACCGCTGCAGCAACGCTTGTGGCAAATGGGACGAGGCGAGACGAGGGAGACGTGCGAGTGGGATGTGGAAGGCGGAGAGATGCGGGCTTTGGAAGAACTGCTGAGATCGATGTTGAAGTTTGAGCCGGGCGAGAGGGCGACGGCGGAGGAGTTACTGGCTTCGGAATACATGGTCAAATGGGCGATGCCTGCTTGGCAGCGACAGCTGCAGCGAACAGGATGACATCGCCTCTACGATACAGTCGAGGGGCTTTGGTCGAAGACCGCCCGGTGTCCTTTTGAAGAGCGTTGCTGCTTCGTCGCGCATGATGTGCGAAGCGTAAATGATGCGAGACGTCTTGCATTGCTCAGCGGCGGCTACAAAACTGGCATCGAGTCGAACATCCTGCAGGAAGGTGTTGAGCTTGTTAAGCAGGCCGTCCAGCAGGCACAACTTATGCAGGTTTGTGCGCACTTTGGCATGTCTTGAGCATGAACGTCTTATTCGAAATGGCAAAGGATTGTTACGCACACTCTGCATGTTGTTACAGACGAGGACAGGCAGCTGTTCGATTGGTCGATCGCATTGACAATCCTCAATCGCAACACAGCTGCACGAAGGCGTGCTTGCGGGGACAAGAACATCAGACGCATCGCTTGGTGATGCAAATCATTCTGCTGACCATTATATCGTAGGAGCAGGACGACTCTACATAAATCAATCATGTCCATCTGTCCCTGTTGCAAAAAGCAGAACTATTCAAAAGACCATCCAGCAAATCATGGCGACCACCACAAGCCAACAACACGTCCACTCTTTCCTCACCCACAATCACGTAGCACCAGCCTTGAAAGTCACTTTGAAACCTCCCAAACACGACGTCGTAACAATTCTCAACTTCCACCAAGACAACGAAGACCGATCCTTCTACTTCCTCAAGACATCGCCCTCCGACTCTGCTCAATACAACCACGCACCGCAACGGCACACCTATCTCCCCGTCCAAAACCGCACACTCAGCCACGCAGCTATGCACCTCCTTAGCTTCTTCTCCCTCCTCCTCACCACCACCTCAGCCTGCTACTCCCGCTGCGTTTGTCAGGACCAATACGGCAACGATGTCTGCGAACGCATCTTCGACTGGGACTGCTCATATTGGTGCTACTAGAGATCTTGCGCGGGCTACACCACTCCGTTCCTTGGGTTAGGGAACTGAAGTGCAGAAGGCCTGCGTGGTCCGAGATTGTCTTGGACGCAAGGCTTTCGTCCATGCCAAAACGTCTACGACATCCGCTGACCTTATACGCTTTGCTTTCCAGGTCAAGTGCCGTGTCTAAAGGAACACAACTACAACAAATACATCTCGAGCGGTGCGAGAAGCAAGACCACAATGATTGTACATGGGGAAAGGATGGCGACTGTGAGGTGCTTAAGAAGAAGCCGCCGAAGCTTTTGCCGAAGCTTTTGGCTTCCGCGTAGATGGGAGGTGAGTGGAGGTTGTTTCGAAGACAGAAGACTCGTACTGATGCGCTCAGCGACGTGAATGGCGATTGTATGGCCGCTAGAAGTGAGATGACCTCCTCAGCTTGGGTTCACGCTGAAGTGTGTCCGACAGACGTATTCTCTGCTCGGCTTTCTTCTCATTATGACCGAGTGGGAAAGGAGTCCTCGACGATTAGTGTCGTCCATGGATCGGTTTCGTGCGAAGAATGGCCTTTGGCGTGACACTGCGACCACCTGCGGTCCTGCGACCACTTGCCGTGGCAATTGGAGTGCGTGGCTTTCCCATTGCTTCCATTCAGCAGCCTCTGGTCACAACTCCGTGCTGCTATGACCTCTCATCGCTCCCGTACTTCTCAACCAGACTCCTCATAATACCCAACGCCCCACTTCGATATCCCCCGCCAAACATCGCATAATGATTCAGATGGTGATACAACTCGTACAACTTAATCCGATCTTCGTACTCCTCCTTCGGTTCCGTCTTCGGCACCAATGCATGGTACTCATTCATAAACTCCCCTCCGAACCCGCCAAACATCTTCATAATGCCCAACTCGTACTCCGAATGCGCATAGCAAGCCGACGAGTCGAAGACCACATCTTCCGGCTCTGCCATACCCGGCAACTTACCCCGAGAAGCGTTCCCGGACCAAAGATCGCCGTGGACAACGACGGGTGTGACACCTTCACCACCATTGAGATGGTCGTCGCCAATGAGGCGCGGCGCGACGCGACTGCAAAGTTCTCCGACCATGTTGCTCAACTCGGCGTCTTTGCCCTGGTTCCTCTCGGCTTCCCGGACGATGAAGCGGAGGCGGGAGTTAGCATAGAAGTCCGCCCAGGAGGAAGAGAAGTTATTGTCTTGCGCTGTGTCTCCGCAGCAGGTCTGGACTGGGAAGCCGAATTGAGGAGCCTCGTAGCCCTCCGGTATTGGAGCGGGACTTGTGTGGAGTTTGGCCAACTTTTGGGCGAGAGATGTCGGACCTTGGCTTTTCCCTCTGCTTCGACCGCCTGAGCTAGAATCCAGGAATTCGGTGAGGAGAAAGAATTTCCCTGGAGTATCGACAAATTCGCCATGTCCGAAGGATTTGGGGCAGATGGAGCCCACGGCGGTGCTAAGAGCGTTGAGTGAGGCGTGCTCGCCTGCGAACATGAGTGCTGCCGAGGAACCACGCCCAGTCTTGAGAAAGTATTGCGTGCTTGTCCCATCTTCATTGGTGATGGCGACTTTAGAGGCGGAGGCGGAGGAGTCGCCGCCGCCTATGGAGGATATATTGCTGGGAGTTGAAGGAGAGATGGAGAGAAGCTTTATCAGGGCGGGATCAAGAGGCGCCATGCTGGCGATATATCTTTCGGAGCAAGACCTGTGTATATAGAGAATGGCTTGGTGGTTCTAGAAATGGGTCTTTCGAAGGAGTATGGACGATATGAGTGCAAAGATGTGAGGTGATGTCAGTCGCGAACGGAGATGGTGGATCGGCACTTGATAGCTAAACATACGGTACGAAATACACAGCAAATACCTTGTATATTATCCAGCAGGAGGACAAGAGAACAAGACAGCGGTACACTCGAGGCAAAGACCAAAGATCAAGACCACCTCACAGCATTGTCGACGACGGGAAGGATCGACTTCGGCAGAACTTCGGCCCAACAGTTGACTTGGGCCGTCCTCTCTGGAATGCGAATACTAACGATACGCAATGACGAAAATCTGGACCTCGCCAGACCCGTTCGCAAGGGCAGCAATATCTTCCATGTCTGAGAGAGCTCGCAAAGGCCAGCATCTGCCCTTACAGCCCCGTTGATGGACCCTCTCTCTCAAATCGGTTCCAAAACCTCCTCAATAACCTTGACCATCTTCTCCACAATGAACTCCACATCCTCCCTCGAGCAATTATACGCCGGCGCCACCACTATCACATCGCCATTCGTTCCATCCGCCACGCCTCCGCCGGGTAGCAGGGAAATGTCGAAGCCTGGACTCATTCCCACCGCGTGGAGCTGTGCCGCCAACTTTCGGGAGGCTGGGAAGGGATTTTTGATCTGTTTGTTTTGAACGAATTCGATCTATGTAGCCGAGGAGGTTTAGTGCGTGGATGGGCTGAGGGAAGGATTGATATGGTGCAAAGGAGGAAGACTTACACCCCAAAGAAACCCACGGCCTCTAATATCGCCAACATTGGGATGAGCTCCGAGACGCCGCTCGAGTTCGCTGCCCAGATAAGTGCCTAGAGTCTTGACGTTCTCGACAAGTCTCTCCTCTTCGATAACGTTTTGTACTTCCAACGCCGCAGCGCACGCCACCGGATGTCCCTGGTACGTCTGGCTGTGCACAAAACTCCCCGTTCCTCTTTCAAGCACCTCAACAACGCTCCTATTCACCAACAATGCTCCAATCGGCTGATATCCGGCTCCCAATCCTTTCGCTACAGTCTGTAAATGCGGCACCGCATCGCCCTCTTCCTGTTGCCAAGCGTGAAGGGAGCCCGTACGTCCCATCCCACACATGACCTCATCTAGGATCAACAATGCGCCGTGCTCCACGCACAAAGCCTTCAGACCGGCGATGTATCCCTTTGGAGGAGGAACAGCTCCGAGCGTCAGTCCGGCCATCGTCTCCACCACAACACCACACACCGTATCTGGGCCGAGTCGAAGGAACTCATCTTCGACCTCCTTCAATAGTCGGGCGACGTACGCTCCTTCCTCCTCCCTATTATCCTGCAGTCCGCGATACACATGCGCCGGCGAAATATGCGCGGTATTCCCGCTCAGCAACGGAGCATACATCTTCCTCCTCGCAACATGCGACCCCACCCCAAGTGCACCAAGTGTATTCCCATGATACGACTGCTTCCTCGCGATAAAGTTCACACGTTCAGCCTGCGGCACCGGCAGCTCCAGAAAATACTGCCTCGCCAACTTCAACGCCGCTTCAACCGCTTCCGTGCCCGAACTCACGATAAACGCCTTTGTCATCTCACCTTCCGTCGAAGCCACCAGTTTCGCAGCCAGAGCTTCTGATGCGGGCGTGGAAAAGAAGGGCGAGTAGACATATGCCACGCTATCGAGTTGCTTCAAGATCGCTTTGCGGACACGTGGGTGGGAGTGGCCGAGACAAGCGACTGCTGCGCCGCCGGTCGCGTCGAAGATTTTCTGGCCGGTGGATGTGGTGATGTAGTTGCCTTTGGCGGAGATGATTTGCGAGGGGTTGGACGTGAGGGAGGCATGGAGGATTGAGGAGGAGGTCGAGGTCTTGGAAAGATCAGATGGGATTGAGGAGACGGCTCGGGCGGTTGTGCCATTTTGTGTGAGCAGGTCTTCGGCAGTGGTACCCGTGGTGGTTGTGGTGAGCGACATATTGGCTGTTCTGCTGAGTGGACTGGTAAATATGTTGGTGAGTGATCGATGTCTGGATTGGAGTTCTTGAGACTGCTGATCGACGCAGAAATTCCGTCGAGGTCCAAAGCTTCGTCCAGCAGTGCCTGTGATTTTGAAGTCTTGGAGCCTTGAAACGAGAGCTTCTTCACCCGGTCGAGAGGCTGCAGATTTGCAAGGACGAAGACGGGAGGTGCTTCCTGAGCGATAACGCAGCATGAAAGACCATGAAAGACCCCGCCTGCACGGCGTACCAGGTACCTGCATGAAGCTCCACGATACTACCGCAGTCTTGCCCGACACGAGGTGAAGTTGACCGCGATCTCTCCACAATGCCGCAATGGGTATCTGAACCCGACTTGGCCGAAGTCGGATGCTTTTTGCAGCGTGCGGATCACAACCCTTTAGCTATACGCAAAAGGACTCAAGTGGGTGTGTTGGGTGTGGCAGGTAGCGTCTTGGAATTCGATATCAGCTTCGATATCCGCTCCGACTCAATGTCAGCGTCAATACATGGCCAGTTATGAGGTCCTTTGCATTTCTCGTCTGTGGCGATGAGTGTCTCATTCTTGCAAGGTCCGGCTTGAAGAATCTTTGACGTCGTTAGGATTTGGTATCGAAATTCTATGATCTATCAGCAATATCGCCTCTCCTTCTCATACTCATCACCCGGCACCCGCACACAATCACTTCAACCCTCTCGCCCTCGCACGATCATCACTCCTCCACCTTCCCACCCGCCTCCTCGATCCCCAACTTAACCGCATCCCAAACACCGTCCACCGTATACTCCGACGCTTCACTCGGCGTTGTTCCCTCCCTCCAGACCCCCGTCTTGACCAATACACTACTCCACCGCACCCCACTCCCACTCTTATACCTATTCGCGCCCTTGATATCACTCTCCGGATTATCGCCCACCATGAACACCCTCCTCAACGGCGCGTTAAGCCCTACCTGCCCCACCAATCCCTTGCGATACCTCATCAACATCCTCTCCGCAAATTCGTACGTTCCTTGATGTGGCTTGCCGAATGTTTGGGTGTTCGTCAATGCTGCGCCGTTGGTAGCTGCTGCCCAAAGACCGGAGAAAGCGGCGGCGAAACCGCCTTGACCGAGGCGGGAGGCATGGTAGGAGGAGGCCCACCACAGATCCGGATTGGAATAGTAGAGTGGAGGCGGGGAGTCTTGGAGGTAGCCGGTGTTCGGTAATGACGTGTCGCCGTTCTTTGGGGATAGAGTGCCGATGTAGCCTGCGTGTGAAAGAAGAGTGTCGAGGATGATGGAGGCGTCGAGACCCCAGTCTCTAGGATCGTTGTAGACGAATATGGCGTCGATTTTGAGGCGGGAGGTCAAGTCATGGGTGATGTCCGTAGCGATGGGATGGGGGAGCGGTTTCGCGAAGGAGGAGTAGTATTCTTTGAATACCTTTGCGAACGGCCAAATGTCGGGGTATGCGGTAAGAATGTCTCCTGGTGTGACCACGCTCTTGAATCCGTATCCTTCTGCGACTTTTTGACATTTATTTCGGTCTCCTCCTGCTACGAGCACGGTTTGGTCGTGGTGGTGGGTCATTTCGGCGAACGGCGTGTGTGATTGGATGAAGTTGGAAGTCGAGAGGTTCACGCCGAGTTTGTCTTGGAGGTCTGCTACTCGTTCTTGTTCGGACTTGCCGCCGCCATTGGTGAGGAGTATGAAGGGGATTCGTTTGGACTGGAGGTAGGAAAGGGCTTTCGTGGCGCCAGGCAAGGCGGCGGAGGAGCGGAGGAGGACGCCATCGATGCTGAGGGGGGGTCAGTGGGCGGTGTTGCGAGTAGAGGGTGGAATTGGCTCACTCGAAAGCGAAAGCGTAATCAGGTGGTGCTGGAGGTTGTGATATGGGATCGTTGTGCAAGCTTCGCCGCCAAAGTCGGTGAGGTGCGAATCGTCGACATTGCGGAGACGGACAGACGATGGCTCTAGGGATGGGAGAGAACAGCGGCCGGAGAGAAGTTGCCATATGCGGCAGGAGGCGGAAGAGCAAGAACAGGAAGTGAATGTGAATTGTGAGTGAATGTTGATCAAGTTGACGCCATTGAAGCCGGAGGCAGGTCCGGCGGATAAACCAAGGTAGAACTACCACTTCATCCGGCGCTTGCATGTGAAAGGCGGTGACGCTTTCTTTGCTCCGCGCTGTCCATGTCCACCGGCGACTTCTGTTTCGGCGCCCGGAGTTCGATTCAAGCACCTCATCGCGACGTCTGGAGTGCGACTTGCATGCTATCTGCGATCATGTCACGGAACGTGCGGGTCAATACTAGGGACAGCAACGGGCAGGGCAAGAATTAGGTATGCAACGGGAGACCTGCATGGTATGGATCCTCCCTTCAGAAGAATTTCAACAGAGCCAATGCTCTCGTCTATTCTGCTTGCCGACTTGCTCTAACGGTCGACCACGGAGAGATGATCAGGAGAGGAGATCAGATCATGGCCCGACTCCCGTCCCTCTTTCTCCCCTCTCGAGTGGGTGGAGACTTGAGATGGCCACGAGGGAGGAGGCAAAAGAGGAGGAGCAGACTTCGGCGTGGTACGGATCCTGTCCGAAACTCCAATGCAAGGTCCATAGCGAGCAACGGGACGGAACTTGGTGGACATTTCATTTGGCGTTTCTTTTTACTGGCACAGTCAAGGAGCCTCTCTTCATTTCTCCATATCTGCTCTATGGGATCCAATCTTCCGTCAACGGGAAGTGCGTTCGCTCCCAGTGCAGATTTGGGATGTCCGGGCTTTTTTGGGCCCCTATGATGTATGCAAGCAAGCCCTTTCGACATCTCGACCTCACAACTTTTCCTCCATCCTCTCTCTTCCCCACTTCTCTCCTCCACCCCTCAATCCAACCAACTCTCGTAAGCACCAATAGCACTCTGCCCCCCCAAATGCACAAACAACACATTCTTCGCCTCTCCCAGTCCTCCCTCCTTAATCAACTGCATCAACCCCGCCATACTCTTCCCCTCATAAACCGGATCGGTAATCAACGCCTCCGTCCTCGCCGCCACCTTCATCGCCTCAATCGTGCTCGGCCCAGGTATTCCATAAGTCCCCTCGTGAAACCTCTCATCCAGCACGACATCCTTTTCCCTAATCACCAAGTCGGGATCAAGAGCAGCAGCGGTGGCGCGAGCTATTCTCAGCACTTGAGCACGAGTCTCAGCAGGTTTACCACTCGCGTCGATACCGATGATCCGTCGTCCGCGACCTTCTGCTACAGCTCCAACGACGAGGCCAGCTTGCGTGGACCCCGTGACGGAGCAGACGACAAGCGTATCGTGGAACTTTTGGAGTGTGACTTCCTGCTCAGCGAGTTCAACCACGAATTCCACAAACCCCATTCCACCGAGGGGGTGGTCCGAAGCTCCGGCGGGGATATAGTAAGCTTTCCCTCCCTTTGTCTCCACTTCTTTGCAGACCTCCCTCGCGGTGGACTTGTGCCCTATCCCAAAGTCCTCTCCTCCTTCCGCTTCACCTGTAGACGGGGGAAGCACCCTCACATCTCCACCCATCAACCTGGACAACAAGATATTCCCCACCCGTCCGTATCCCGGTTGGGCGGATGAGGGTACCGGAACCCAGCTCTCCTGCACAGTAACGACTTCCAGTCCCACATGTTTCGCTACGGCTGTGACGGCGCGGGTATGGTTCGACTGTACCCCTCCGATCGACACCAAGGTATCGCATCCCTGGTCCAGAGCATCGGCGACGAGGTATTGGAGTTTGCGGATTTTGTTTCCGCCGGCGGGGAGGAAGGTGTGCAGGTCTTCGCGTTTGGTGGAGAGGGATGCGATGGAAGAGTTGGGGGGTTTGAGGAGGGTGAGGAGACGGGGGAGGGGTTGGATTGGAGAGGGGGCGAAGAGGAGGGGGGTTTTGGGGAGGGAGTGGAGGGTGGTGATGTAGCTTGGGGAGCTGGCGTGGGGTGGGGAGGAGGAGAAGGCCATGGTTGTGGCGAGTGAGGATTGGATTGTGTGGATGCTGTGGGAGTGGTTCTTGTTGATGAGAGAGGCGAGAGAGCTGGGAAGGTCTTGCGGGTGACAGGTTCGTCCAGGAAGTCCCGCGTCGGAAAAAGAAGAGTACCTTAGATGTCACTCAGGTCAAATTTGTAGCAAGAAGAAGCAGGTCCGCAAGGTCCCTGCCGCAACGCGTTGGATGCCGCCAATGCTCCCCATGTTCCTGCAGGTATATGAGGTAGGGATCACAATGCAGCACCACGCCTATCTGCACTCTATCGCCCGCAACAGCGCCGACAACGGCATTCTTCGTGCATAGACCGAAGTTGAGCCAGGCGAGGGCTGGATTTGTCAATGAGATCCGTATCTCAAATGAAAGAGATCTCCAGATGTTGAGCGAGGAGACATTTGATGGATGAGATGGGAAAGGACCGAGGAGAGGTCAAAGGAAGGTCGACGCGGAAGAAAGATCATCCATGCCTCGGTGCTCCTTAGTGATCAAGATTCGAAAGAGAGAGAAAGAGAATAAAATTTCTGTAGCGAGGACTGTCTTTCCGCCGTCTATGCTAAACCATTCTCCAACACGCAAGCCATGCAAGTGAACAAGAACCACAAATCCAACTCTCCGCTCTCATGTTGGACTGTACAACAACAACACCAAACCATCATCTCAAGCACCCTACAACACAGCAGCGAACGCGACCACCAACCCCGCCACCACGGTCAACACCGCCACTCCCCGACCGCTCGCAGCACCCTCCTTGTCCCCACCATTCCCAGATCCACCATTGTTATTCTGCTGTCCATCAACATCACTCCCACTCGTCGCCACACCATTACTCAAATCCGGCTCCGTCTCCGACTGTCCAGCGGCAGTCTGCGACCCATCACCTGCAAGTCCCACCGCCGTGCCCGCTCCATTCTTGATGTACTCCGCCGCGCCACTCGGGATCTCAGGAAGGAGATTCGTCGACACCTGCCAGTTCTCCGACTCAGCCGGGCAATCCATGACGCTCGTCTGGCGGCGCGCACCACCGTCGCCAGAGGGGTTGGAAGTCGCTTGGAAAGCTTGCATGAGCGCCGTGAAGTCGCGGTTAGGAGAGATAGCGCCGGAAGAGTCGACTTCCACGAGACCATAGCCGTTCGGCTCGACGGTGTATTCGTACGCCAAACCGCCGGAGTAGACGCCCGTCATATCGGTCGAGTAGAGAGATGCGACCTCACCCCAGTTGCGTTGGTTGGTGATGCAGCCGTACTCGGAGAGGAAGAGAGGGAGGGAGTAGTTGCCGTATAGCTTGACTTTTTGATCCCAGCCGGACTCTTCGAATGAGGAAGGGTCGCACCAAGCGTAGTCGTTGAGCGCGAAGAAGTCGGCGCGGGCGGTGGCGTCGTCGCCGCAGGCGAAGTAGGTGGCTTGTTGGTAGATGTTTTCGGTCACGTCGGCGGCGGAGTAGCCGACTGGGATGGAGCGGGGCGCTTGGGCTTTGATGTAGTTCTTCATGTCGCGGGTGACGGCCTTGACGTACGGAGCGGAGTTGGAGTTGTTCTTGGCGTTGATGACTTCGTTGCCAGAGTAGAACATGGCGAGGTTGCCTGGGAAGTTTGTCAGTACGGCAGTACACCAACAGCACCTATTCATTGTACTCACTGTATCCAGCAAAAGCATCAATCGTAGCAAATACATTCTGCAAGTACACATCGTTATACGACGTGTGCAAAGCATCAAGACTTGCCCGATTGAGCGAATAATCCGGCGTATTCGCATCCAACGTCAAATAAATTCCCGCCTCATCCAGCATCTTCATCGCCTCATCGTGGTTGGCGGAGTTGTCAATCGTGTAGATTCGGATGGTGTTGATGCCTAGCTCCTTGAAGTTGGCGACATCGCGGGTGAATCCCTCCATGTCAAGCATAGGATCTTTCGCATCGGCTGCACCGCCGGGTTGGTAGGCCACACCGCGAATGTAGAAACGCTCTCCACCGGCGTAGAATGCATTGCCTTCGACGGTGATGGGTGGGAGGGAGCCTTGTTGGCGAGGGATGATGACTGCGGAGACGGTGGTGGCGAGGGTGGCGAGCGCGATGGCACTCTGTCCGATGACTGCCTTCATGTTCGTGGAAGGCGGAGTGTTCGTTTCGGAGAGGTACGGAGCTCGGAGAAAAGTCGGATTGGAAGCGAGGAACGAAAGACAGCGGGTATCAAGCAGAACGAGTGTGAGGAAGAGGAAAGGCGAATGTAGCCGATACCTCGAGAGATGACAAAGTTGTCAAGGAGAAAGAAACAGCAAGCAAGTTGATCAAGAAGGGGAGGCGAAAGATGAGAGGTGTTGACTGTTGAGAGGTGCCATTCGACTTATTTGGGAGGGGAGACGCGATTGTGCCAAGTACCAAGATTCCCCTGCCAATACGCCCAGGGGTCTTGGAGGAGGACTATCCGCGTCAGCTAGAAATCTCGTGTAGCATGAAGATCTTGATGCTGTTTGCTGAGAGGGTAGAGGGCGGCGGGGGCTCTCCGGACGGGACGATATTCTTGGAGCCGTCTTTGCTGCTATTGATTGTCCATGTCGGAGGAGGTGAGGTCGGTCGTAAGAGAGAATGTCAGCGTAGCGATGCCAAGGGTGTGGTCTTCGTAGCATCACACCACCCATGCAGTCCATCTTCGGGACATGATCGCCTCTGCCACGTCCGTCACGTCCGAGTCAAACAGACAAGCCTCTCTGGATGTGTTTGCATGGTGTTTGTTGTCTTGGTGGTGGAGTTGGAAGATTGCGAGCGGAAGGAAGTCGTAGATTTGATGGGCCTTGGAAGATTGTCTTGCGGGGCGGAGCGGAGCGGATGACCCCTGTTTTTCGTCGTAGTATAGAGTTTCCAACGGCGTTTATGCTCGGCGCGTCGCGTATTGAAAGAGGCTGAGATGGTGATCGTCATTCGAGGCCGCGGGATATATCTTGGCTATGAAAGTGAACTAGGTCGAGAGCAACAGGAGTGAGTCGCAATCAGTTCTAAGATACCTACCTAGAATTGATGCTGGGGTATACGAAACTCGACGTGAGATGCCACGGCTCCTCTCGATGACTGCACCAGGCAGACTCCTCATATCAATTCAATATACAGCATAGAAGAAAGAAACTCCCCTCTGAGGCTGCGCTGTACAAAGCGCCAGCCCATCTAATCCAGAAGACCACGAGGCCAACCATTCCGACATCTCTCTATCATCTCTCCATGTCTATCGTCCCCAAATCCAACTCTTGCCAAAGGCCACTCTCACGCCGCAATCAGCACCCACAACAAGAAGAAAACCATCAAGACCCCGAACATCTTCGCCACCAACCACCGATTCCCCTGCACCCGACTCCAATACTTCATCAACTCTCTCTGCGCCCCGTCCACATTATCCACCACATCATCGGTATTCGCGTCGATCCTCTGAATTTGCTCCGCTTGCTCGCTCACCATTTGCGCGAGTTGTCCGAAAATGCCTCCCAGTTCGTTGATGGTGCGTTCGATCGCTTCGATGGCTTCTCCTCTCTGGGAAATATAGGCGTTGGTCGAGGTTCCTTCTTCCATGAGTTGGAGTTGTTGT
This sequence comes from Zymoseptoria brevis, assembly GCA_000983655.1. Taxonomy (NCBI): domain Eukaryota; kingdom Fungi; phylum Ascomycota; class Dothideomycetes; order Mycosphaerellales; family Mycosphaerellaceae; genus Zymoseptoria; species Zymoseptoria brevis. The sequence goes on along the minus strand of JYJE01002393.1, from coordinate 27,809 downwards.
TGGGAGGATTGAGTGGCGGAGGAGGAGGTGTAGAGGGCGGAGGAAGAGGAAGGGTCGAGGGAGAGGACGTCTTGGGTTTGTTGGCCGGGTTTTGGGGAGCGGTTGCGGGAGGGGGGTTGGTAAAGAGGAGAATCCGTCCGACCTGGATCGAGGCGTGCGGAGGAGGCGGCTTGTGGTTGTGAGGAGGCCTGTTGTTGGGAAGCGACGGAGGATACGAAACCTTCCTGTCGTGTGCGTGAGGCTTGGATATTTTTCGTGCGCACTTCGAGGACTTCTTTGAAGTTGACGCCTACGTCTGCGAGGCGGCCTTGTAATAGGACCACGACGTTTTTGTTGTGTTCTCCTTCTTGCTCCGCTCCGCCCTTTGACGCGCCACCCCCTCCCATCGTCGTCTGTCGCTGTAATTGCTGCAATGCGCCAATTTGCTGATTCAACCCCGCGAGATCTTGCTTAATCACATACGTCAACTCGGCGATCTCCACCGGCCGGTCGTCGAATAGTGTTTTCCGCTTCGCCAACTCTCCCAGTCGCTGCAGCTTTCCCATTGTCGCGCTGATGCCTCTTCCGATTCCCGCGGCATTGCGGGCGAATTCACTCCGTTGTTTGCGCGTGGGTGGGGTGGATGTTCCATTCTGTGAGAGGAGGGGTTGGGATTGTTGTGAGGTGATGGGCGCGCCGGGTTTCCGTTGGCGGGCGAGAGACTTTTGTGCAGCGGTGAGGATGGAGCGGAATTCGGGTGTGCGGTCTTGGATTGAGGCGTGAGTGGTCATGGTGAGCATTTGAGGTCGGAGGGTCGTGGCCAGGTGGCCTGCTTTGAGGGAGGGTGGATTGATATGTCGCTGGTGATGGTGGTGTTCGTGGTGCTGAGAGGCGTCGTATGGTATCACGGTATATGCGCGTCGTGCTGTATGCAGTGGTCGGTCTCACAGTGGTGTGGTCTCAGAGTAATTCCTTCCTGTCGTGGTCGTCAAGTTGAGTCGCAAAGAAGTTCATCGGGAATGTTGCGCCGCGGACCTGCGCCAAGGGGTCATGGGATTAGTTCTATTGGGGGAGATGAGAGAAGAAGGCTGAAGGACAAAGCCAAAATCGAGACAGCAAAGCAAGCAACACACGAGGAGAAGAACAGGTATACGCAATGCAACCCGACTCCGCCTCATAACAACGTTCAAGATGTATTCTTGAAAATACCTTGCCTTTCTTCTCCAGTTCATGTCCCCAACTTCTTCATCATCTCCGTTCCAGGGAAACCCAAGCGAGACAAACCGGTTCGGGAGTGACTTGCTTCGTATCTTGCTTGCTCGCTTGCTTGGCCACGTTGTCGTCGTCCTCCCTTTCATTTCCTCCAGACCGCTCCGACCGCCATTTGCACGACTGAACGAAGTCTTCTAATTCATACTTGTCTTCTGCTGCAATCTTCCATACGGCACTGCATCACGACTCACGACCACTGCATCGACCTTGACGAGGCACACGCATCCCATGCACTGACATGACCTTCCGACTGTAATACCAACATCTCGACCGCCACCAGGTGACATGGCCTCCCGCGACATCACTCCAATCTCGTTCAAGACCGTGCCAGGCCGCAATAGAACACAAAAATGGAGCAAGGCACCAACACAGACTTACGACGGCGATGATTGGGGTGGATATGACCCGTACGACGACAGCGAATACAGCGAACCTCCGCCACCGATGCCGACCTCGCAACTACCGCGCGATCCCTACAATGGTAGTCCGCAGCTTGCACGAGCGTCGAGCTTCGATCGCGGCGATGAGAGCCGACAGTTCAGCGCTGGTCAGCCTTCGCATTTCGCTGGGAAAGATGTGAACAGACAGCCTTCGCCTGCGACTCCACAGCAGCATGCTCCAGCAAAAGACCTCTCGTCGAGTGGATCACGACCGCGCGACTTCACAAACCCCGAACAAGTCCCTCCTCCACTTACCGCAAACTCTCCAAGAGCCTCCGCCGAACAGTTCCCTCCACGCCGAAGCAGTCGCAGTAGCGGTACACCCAGTCTACCTGCAACGACCTTCTCACCGCCCACTCGAGAGACTTCTCCCGCCGTCGACAAGCCGCTACCCTTCATCCGCCCGGCGGACATCTACAAACGTCACGCAGAAGAGCTTCGTCGCCAGAGTGAGGATGGGATCAGACCGTCTTTGGACTCGCTGATGAGGGAGAAGAGTCCGCCGCCGTTGGACTCAGTGGCAGAGAACAGGGAGTCGCGTATGTACGAGACAGAAGAGCGACCGTCACTGGAGAAACTGCGAGTGAGGAATACAAGCCCGACACTGCCTCTAGTCACAAGATTCTCTGGCTTTGGCGCGGACTTTCTCACAGGAAGTCTCGGCGCGGGCATAGGCGGCCATGCTTTGAATGATCGGTCGAGCTCCAGCAACACGCAAGCTATCGCTGATCGTGTCACAAGCGCGCCGGTCGTTCGTGCTGACGAGCCTTCGAGCTTACAACACACACCTACTTCGGCAGAACGGGACAGTGCACCAGCTGGTCTTGAGCTTTCTCCCAACACGGATAACGCTGATCTTCAGCATCGACCTTCAAAGGGTTTCCGCTCAGCAGTGGACACGGCATTCGACAGGAATGATAACGAGATTTCACGAGACAATTCGGCCTCTTCGCAGCCAGGCAGTGGCGAGATCAGTCCAATCATGAGTCGTGTTCCTTCAGGTGCTACTGCTACGCTTGAGAGAAAGAGGATGGAGGAGCAGATGCCGTCTATTGCGGAGACGACACCTGTAGGATCACGACCAGCTTCAGGTAAGCCTTGTGATGTTCGACAAGCAGGCCGAACCAGCCCAACTGACTACTCGTCAGACTCCCGCGGCCGCGTCGTGAGCGGCGACTTCGAACCAGGCTATCGACGAAGTATGGACCCACCCTCCACAGGAAGCTCTCCGGCCAGAACGCCCGCTCTTGACAACACGGCAAATCGCCGGTTAAGCACACCCTTGTCTGCAGTCCCGATGGACGCCGAGTCGGCTGACGTGCTTGACCAAGGCGCAGAAATGCCAAGCGACACCCAGGAGCCGACGGAGAACAGCAAGCCTCTTGCCATCAAGACACGCGGACGCAGTGGTACTGACTATAGCATGCGGGAATCGGATATCGCCAACGAGATCAACGCATCTTCTCCCGACACAGGGGGGTTCTCACCTGCCCTCCTCGCCGCACAGAAGAATGATCAGGCATTATTCTTGGAGACTCATTCAGATCTGAAAGCGCCGCCCTCGCCGATGTCTCCTGGTGGGAGAAGCCCAGGAGGTAAGAGCCAGGACGGCAGCCGTGCAGGCAGTCCCTCCAAAGGTCGTGTGCGAGAGATCGCCGACAGATTTTCTGGTCTGGATGAGGCAGCGGGTAGTCGACGAAATTCTGCCATCAGTGTTGGCAGCTCTAAGAGTAGCTGGAGCAATTTTGGTGAACCGAGGCAGGGTCTGTCCAGACCTGACACGAACCGCAGTCTGCTTGGCAATGAAGTGGAGAGACCGGGTGTGCAGCGGGAAGAGTCATTTGTTCCGGATGTGCCTGGTGGTTGGATCAGCTCCGCCCCCACGCCGGAGCCTGGAACCGGGAGAGAGCCGCAGTACCCACAAGCGACGCCAAGGGCACAACGAAACGCTTCTGATGAGGATATCGACCTTACACCAACTACCAAGAAACATCCACTGCGAGGATCTGTAAGCCATCAGGACTCCCCGACCACTCTTGAGCAAGTGAAGAACGCTGGTGCTCAGCTTGGTGCCTCTCTCCTTTCGGCAACCGGAATGGGTCACCAGACTCGGGACTTTGCATCTTCTGAATCCGCAGCACCACGGGAGGAGACGCCGGAGCCCAGAATGATCCGTGGCGACCAGCCAATGCAGCCTCCAATGTACCGGCACGACACTGAAAATTCGGAAGCTCCTACTTCTGTCGCGTCTTCCATGCCTCCGACTCCCATGTCTAAAGAAACACCCGCCGGAGAAACATTGAGCTCTGATTACTTCAAAGCAGTGGCGCCGCTACGAGTGAAGTCGCGAGAGGCGACGCCACCAGGAAGTCGCGAGGGTGGCCTTCGACCTCAATTCACAAGCGCATATCCGAGCGAGACGGGCCCAGGCGACATGGAGAGTGACCGACTGCGCAAAGAAATCGTTCGGAGTCTGGATCCAATCCCACAGGGTGAGACCATCGAGGACACGCAGCGGACGCAAGATGCTTTGGACGCCCCCACGAACGAACGCCGCGTGGAACAGGGACAACCCACTTTACCCGCCGCCGAAACATCCCGGCAACCCGGTCTGCTGCAGACACGTTTCAGCTGGGAAGCGCCATCCGCCCCGGAGCTTGTCCACAGTCCTGAAATTAAACCTGAAATGCCGTACGAGCGGGGAACAAGCAAGACATTGCATGTTATGAATGCTGGTAACGAGACGCCCGATACGCCGACGCTCATCAACTCGACTCAGCAAGAGTCGGAAGACGACGTGAGGGACGAGAGTTACTTGAGCCCTATCACGGAGGCGGATGGTAGCATGTCCGCCGCCAGTCCGCGAAGATCGCTGCAGGACGTTCCTCCTTCGCCCATGTCTTCGCAAGATCGTGGCCATATCAATGACGATGCGCATGATAGCAGCGCCCGAATATCCTCCGACGCCCGTCACTCCTCTGATGCGCGCCACTCTTCCAACGCCCGAAACGCGTCCCTTGACGCACCCGCCTCTTCCTCACCCATCTTCCACAAGACGGCACCACCTCCCGTCCGGACCTCAGCTCAACAACCTCACAAACCCATCCCTCCCTTCCGCAGCATCCTCGCGCTGAAGACGAGTGAAGACCGCATCGCCTCGTACAACGACACCCGGACCACCTTTGCGGAGATGAACACCGGCCTCTCCGACTGGTTGCGCGTCATGTCCGCTCAACACTCGGGCATCACAGCCGCACCGCTCGGCCCTCCACCGACTCTCGGTGTGAATACAGGAGTGGGCAGCACCTCCTCTCTCCCCTCGGGATACCTCAAGGGCCACAAGAACAGCCCTAGTCTGGCAAAATTCACGCGAAACTTCTCCGGCTCTGGCACTGGTCTCGACTCGGGCAGTCCGGGAGCTTCCGCGGGTCCAGTGGGCGGGCAGAGGAATGTGTCCTCCTCGAGCGGCGCGCCGGCGCAGGATGGAGATAGTAGTCGTCCGGCGATCGATACGGAAGAATTGAAATTGAAGGGCAAGGCGTTCATGCAGAAGACGGGTGTGCTGGGTGGCAAAGCACAGGCGGGCGCGAAAGGGTTGTTTGCGAAGGGGAGGAGTCGATTTGGTGGTGGTGGCGGGGGTGAAAAGGTAGAGTGATTCTTTTCTTGTTCTTTGTTTTCTGCCCCTGTTTTGACCTGCACTTGCACTTTACGTCCTGCTTTGTTTGGGATCCGCTTCTCAGAACCAGACTGAGGGGATTGGGGATTGCGGCGAAAGGAAAGGGAAGGGAATGTCGATTTGAGCGTGCTTCTTCCTTGCTATGAGCGTTCTTTTTGATACCTATTACCTTCTTCTATTGTTTATTGCTTAGTCTACACGCCTGGTCGAGGCTCCATCTACCTCTAGCGGACGCAGAGAGAGGGAGGGCAGGCACGAAGCCGGACGGAAGGACCGAACGAACGAAAAGAAAAGAAAATTTGGCAAGAGCAAAAACCACCACGGATCGAACAAGGTTACGACAAACGCAACTAAAAAGGACCACAGAACAAGTCTCTTTGCGTGTCCTTCACGCTCGTCCTCCTTCTCTTTGGACCGAAAAATTCCATGTCTTCCTACTCATCCATCCACTCATGCTTTGCTTTTTTCCAGGACCGGGGAAGTACTTTCTTTGCGCGGACTTTACGAATCGACTACGAGTTGCACACGGCTTACGACGCTGGGATCGACAGGTCGACTCCCATCATTCCCGAGGCTGAGTGTGAGGGCGGTGGGAAGGCTGGGCGGACTTTACGACCCGGCGATCAGGATGTCAGACTGGACTGGTCTCTTCCCGAGGATAGCCCAGAGGGTGAGGGTGGTGCGAAGGCCGGCCAGGCCGATGAGAAGGTGACGGCGCTCGACAAGAAATTTCCGGTGAGGAGAAGTAGCATCATCTACCCCTCTGAACGAATGTCGTCGACATTTCCGGCGTGGATGATGAGTGAGAGTCGTAACTCGACTGCGACCGCTACCAATGCCGCACCCAACAACGCAGCCCATCCCACCAGCCCAGCCCGCTTACCACCAAAGACCCGAGACTCCACCACTCCACTCTGCCGAGACTTTGCGTCTTCCACCAGCACCGGCCCCGTTCCACGACCACGCACAACCTCCTCACTCGCCAACCGAACTCCACCGCCGACCAGCTCCTCTGCCGCCTCCTCATCCGCACACCTCCGCCCTCGAACCGCTTCCCGTCGGCCGACTCTCTCGCACTATGACAATGCTAATCTCACTGCGCTGCCGATTATCCTTTCTGCCAGGACGGCGTTGGGGTCCCATCCACCTGATGATTGGGGTACGTTGCCAGCTTTGCGGCGGGCGGCGAGTGATATGAAAGACATCACATTTGACACTGGTTTCACCGCGTCGACTGGTCCTGCGACAGCGCTCGGCGATGATGGTAGTTCAGCAGGTGAAGGCTTGGACCGACCAGTATCGACCGCTGCTCCCTTGCGTACTCTTGCGCCCGACCCGATGCAGATTACTGGAAACGATGAACCTGGAAGGGAGGAAGTCACGACCAAGGTTCCACCTCCGTCGGGAGTGAGGTTGAGCAGACGACTCTCGACTGCCGCGTTGATGCTTACGAGGACGAATACGAATCGCTTGAGGAAGGAGAAGCCCGCGCTTGTGGAGAAGAGGGTGGGGAAGATTGGAGAGGAAGAGAGGGAGGAGATGGAATTGAGACTCAAAATTGCTTTGGGTTGAGAGCCAGGGAAGACCGGGTTTGCGTGAATTGCGGAAAGGGAGCGAGTGGGGAGAGCGTCTGTCTGTCTGCGGAAAAACTAACGAGACCACAACTTTCACGCTGCACACACGTCCCTCATCCACCCTCGATCCTGCGTCCGTCCTCACCACCTTTACTCGTCGTCGTTCGCCATCATTCCATTTCCGCCATTTTCAAGATTTGGAAGAACAGAACACTAGCTCACGGTAAGTCTCCGTAGGTCCCCAAGTCCTCTTCCGCGTCGTCGCCTTCGTCGCCTGCGAAGTTTCTGAGGCGTTTGTCGTCGCAACCACGAGTCCAACCTTCTTCCTCCGCTACACTTCCACCCCCGCTTCCTTCCACGATCCCGACTGCTGCGTCGATGACTGCTTCCACGGCGACTCTTCCGGCGAAAGTCTCCACGTCCACGCCACCGGAATTACCCGCTCCACGCGCTGTTGCGAATGCTGCGCCGACTGTCTCTGCTGCAGCGGTTGTGACGTCTGGAGCTTTACCGTTGACGACGAGTACGTCTGTTGCGGTGGATGGAGGAGAGGTGCCGCCTGTTCCGAGGGTGTCGGATGCTATCATGTTGAGAGATGGTGTTAGTCTGACGGAGGGAAGCAATGGAGTCAAGGATGATAGAGCCTTTGAGGGGTTTGATGGTGAGTTTGCGATGGAAGATGGGAGTGAACGCGGGAAAGGGAGTGGAGAGATGGATGGTGTGGAAGAGGAGGTGGTTGCACGAGGTATTGCTCACGAGGGCGATGGCGATGGAGATGTCGATGCGGACAAGCGAGTCGCTCGGGGTGGCAAGCATGGAGCTGAGACCTTCCCGGCTTACGTTGTGCGCGACAGCACAATTGCCAGTGCAGCGGATCCGCTGGTGCAAGGGACCACGTCAGCTCTCTTACCTGCCAAGAAAGACGCGGAAACTGCTGCTGTGCCGCCATTTGCAACACATTCGGTGGAGGAACCGTCCACGACCTCCAATCCGGCATCGTTCGCCGATTCAGCTACCATCACGACTCCAGCTTCGAACACCACACCCACCACCCAGGCTCCGGTTGTAGCCAACCGTCCTAAATTCTTCGCCCGCCACTCGAGATCTATATCTTCTCTGCCCGGCAGGACTGCCAAGGAGTCGACTCCGTCCCGTCCGCTGAGCATGCTTTTCGGCGACTGGATGCGCGAAAAGAGTCGAAGTCGAAGTCGAAGTCGAAGCAGCAAAAGTGCTACGGGCAGTCAAGGCGTTGAAACGCCTACTTCGCAGCCTAGGTCTTCGCTGGCGGTACCGAAAAGTAGTACTTCGAGACCATCAAGTCTGGTTCTGCATGGAAGCGCTGCAGAAGACGGCCCCACAGCAGGGCACGGCAATGCAGAGCAACCATTCGTCCTGTCCGACTTCAGCGACGTCGCTGTGCGCCCAACCGCACCCACCGACGATGCGGGCCCGATGTCTCCATTGTCGCAGAACAGAGAAGAGGCATGGAATTCGCCTGACGCTACCTTGCCGCTAACCAGTCCGGCTACGGATGGAAATGCTGTTGGGCGACTAGGTGTCCTACCGAGTCCTGCGCCTTCGGCTGCTACGTTCGAGAGTGGACGACGAGCGTCGATGGAACCGAGTCGCAGGAGGAGCAGCGCGGCGCCGTTGAAATTCCTGGATGAGGATGATAAGCCGGCGGCGGTGTTGGAGCCTGTTCCTTCTGAAGACTCCATACTTCAGGAAGACAATGGAGGAGCAGAAACAGATCTTTCCAGCCCATCAGCTGTCGGAACCACCGAGCCGGCCCGATCAACGCTGAGAAAAGTCAGCGAGGGGACTGGTGTGCATGACGATGAGAAAGATGGAGACGAGAAGAAGTCAAAAGAGTCGGTGATGAAAGCTCGTCCTCAGCACCAGCGTAAAGTCAGCGACAGGGAAAGATTGCCTAGCCAGCTGGCGAAAAGATTGAGTGAGGGACGACCGAGGCCGGATAGTATGGTTTTGGCGCATTTGAATTTTGCGAGTGAGGAGAGTTGGGGTGGGTTGAAGAGTCCTGGCGGTGGAACGGAGGCGGAGATGACTGCGGAGCCAGACACTATTGAAGAGATCGAAAAAGGAGCTGGACCGTCAGCTTCTGCGAAGCCGACTTCTCAGCTGCTGGTTGAGCCTGGGGTCGGAGACGAAGCCAGAAGCGAGGTCTCTGCTGAGAATCTCCAGGAGGAAGAAGGTCCTCAGCCGAGTACGCGACCGTCGATATCGAGACGCTCTTCTGTGTCGAGCTTGGGAATTGTGGCAGGACCACAGATCGACCAGCCACTCGGAATGAGCTTGACAGGAGCTCAAGTTGCTGAGGTTGAGCCGTCTGCTGCGAGCCCGAACGGGACTGTTCAAAATCCCGCTAGTATCGAACAGCCAGCAGTTGCGAATAAGCCTGCCTTTGGATCGAGTGAGAGCATGCTTAGTCCACAAAGACCGGTGATGGACGATCGGGGCATGTCTTATACGACACTTCCTCGAGATGCAAGCGGACTGCCGGTACCGGAAACGATTACTACGACTGCGCAGAGTGGATCGCTGCAGCAGACGACCTCTAGTACATCTCGGGCCCCGTCGGGCCCTGTGGATTTGAGCGTCATGGGTGGACCGCCAGCTGGGACGCCTCCTTTTCAGCAGCATTCTCTGTTCCGCTCGGCTGAGCAGGAGAGGAATGGGGCTCAAGATGCAGTCACTAAAGAGTCTGGACTTGTTCAACGATCAGTCTCGCAACAGGCACAGCGGGACAACGGCTTCGGCGGTGCTCCTCCTCCGAATCAGATTACCGACGACCACGGACTGGATGACATCTATGCCTTCAATCAAGTCACGTCAGATGCACAGCCTCGAGACGGAGCAGACGCACCTCCAGGAGAAAAACAAGGTAAACGCCGCTCCATGATATGGGACACTTCCAAGCATCGACGGCAGGCATCTTTCCGGAAAGGTGATCATGACAGCAGGCACAACTCGATGGCTGCTCTTCAGCCAGAGGCTAGGCAAGACAGTACTGCTACCGTGAATGCTCCCACTGCGGTCCCGGCGAAGAGCGAGGCTGCGAAACGTGCCACGATACAGCAACCTTTGCAGACGCAGGCGATCATGGCGGAGAAGGCGCCAAAGAAAAAACGCTTTTCGGCTCTCGGATCGATTTTTGGGCGATCCGCTACGCCGGTCGCTGGCTCGTCGAAAGCGATGATCGACAGCAGTTCGTCGAAGCCGAAGAAGCTAACCAAAGCGGCGCCATCTGAGCGAGAGGCAATGGCGCAGTCGCCGGTCGCCAACAAGCGAATTCCTGATAGCAGTACTGTCAGCGGAAACATCAACGACTACGACCAGTACGAAGCAGCGCGGAAGAGGGACATGCCTGCTTATCAAGACACTGCTAGCGATGCGCAACGTCAAGCACCGCAGCCTCGACTGCCTAATTTGGAGGTCAGCGCCACATCGTCCGCACAACCTCCGCCTGAGGGATGGTATGGCCCAGCAGTTCGAGACGGGTCCCTCCAGCGGACGATACCTCCGCCTCACGCCGGCCAGCCAATGCCTGTACATCGCCGTATGCACAGTGAAGGCGGCCGTGGAAATCGAACCGGCAATCATGTTTCTGAGTCTTTCAGACAAATGGAAGCGTCGTACAATGCACCAGTGGAACCTATAGGTCCACCCTCAAGCCAAGACACGCAATACTTCCCTGCGAAGACTGAATATGGCCAGCGAAGGTCTCAAGATCATGGCAGGTTTTATCCGTACGGCGCGCCTGTCTCTGGACCGCCATCGAACGCTCCTCGACAGCTGCCGTGGTCCGACGCCATGGACATTCCGGCTTATGATCAGCGTCAGGTGGGTGGTCAGCCGCGATATTACTCACCACATCAGCACGGACCTCACGGACCGCCTGAAGAATACGGGACAAGACCCTCTCGCGAGATGGTCAGAAGTCCGGCACACGAGTATGCAGAGCAACAGCCACCATGGGCTGTCGCCATCCCAAGCATCGAACAAGCCAGCCATGACCCACGATCGCCTGAATGGCCAGCATCACCAGACGGACAGTACTCGTCGCCAGCTGCAGCCTACTACCAACAACAGCAACATCCGCATCAGCGTCTCAATCCTCCATCCCGTCCATCAAGCACCCGGCCTTACCCTCCCGCAACCCAGGACAACCCCGGCCGAAGTCAGATGTACGACAACCCACCCCCTCGCTCCCAAACCGCCGGCCCAGAACCTCACTCCGAACCGCGTCGTTTCTCTTTCGACTCCATCGGTCCCCACCGAGCTCAAAACCCACCCCACCAATCCTACGAATACGAACGTCCTCGCCAACGTCCCGCCAGCACCCAGTATCCTCCCCAAAACTACTACAACCGCGCCCGTGCTGCCCAACCGCGCTACTACGCCCAGCAACAATCGCCGCAGAACTATGCGCCGCATGCATCTTTTGGAGCTTTTACGCACCAGCCGCCTCGAGGAGGAGGAGGAGGAGGAGGAGGGAGACCGTACCCACCGTACTCGAGGCGGCCGTCGTCGGGGTATAGTGGACGGAGAGATGATTTGACGGTTGGAGAGGAAGAGGTGATTATGCGTGGGGCGAGTTATCCGGGGATGGAATGGACGCCGATGGGGATGGGGAAGTGGGATTGAGGAAGGAGTGGTTCGATGATTGCTGATATGTGATAGGAAGATGTTGAACTGTGGAGGGCGGAGCAGATTGAGCAGATACGACAGAATGAAATATTTGCAAGACTCACAGATGTCGGCGGAAGCGGAATCGCACGTGCGGACTCGTTGCTTCGAAGGGTCGGATTGGAATATTCCGCATGTCGGAGAAACAGTATGGGGTACTGACGGGATAGAGCTGGATGGAGCTGGTCTAGACTTGACTGCAGGTTGGCTGGAAAGTGAAGCAGATTCCGAGGAGATGCAACACGTTCTGGCGATACGCTCTCGCTGAGAAGGACAATCCGTCTTATGGTAACTCCAACAGCCAACATCGACCACAGAAACATACCTTGAGACTGCCATCCAACAACACCCAAACTCACGGCCAAGCCATACCAATCCCAACCACTTCCACAATCGACAAGCCCCCCATACAACGCTTCTCCGCGGTCCCTCTCCTCCACGATAGCCTCAATCAACCTCTATCTCCACCGTGGCTTGGCGACCCTCCAAACCCAAAGATGACGACTCTTGGCAAATTCGCCGGAATAGGAAAGCACTGGTGCGATAGCGACTCTCCAACCTACGACGACACGCTATACCGATGCTCGAAGTTCAAGACCGCGGAAATCGACGAAGTTCAGAGCTCTCAAGCTTCTGATGAATGGTCGTCTAGAGGCTGAGCCAGTCAGCCACTATCAGGACCTATCGCTGCGTTCCATTCCAACCTCCCGTCCAACCCAAAGGCGTCTTTCGTGCTCCCCAGCCCTTGGCTACACCAACGCATGGCGGCTGTCTTGGAAAGGTGAGATATATGTACCCCGGCGATGGCCATGTTGGTTCCAGGTTCAGCCCCAGGTTCTCCGCATCGCACAAGTCTCACCCCTCCTCTTCGTCGACATTGTCAGCTCTATACTCGCGAGGATGTTTCCCGTGTCGGTTCTTTGGAAGGCTCCGGCCGTGAACCCCGTCAACCTCAAAGCTCGGAGTATACCCGTCTTCAATCCGGTGGATAAGTATGGACGGGTGTTCTTCTTTTCTTGGTGGGGGTTCTTTATTGCTTTTTGGTCGTGGTAAGCATGCATCCGAGCTTCACCATTCAATGCTCTTATACTGACTCATCCACCAGGTATGCCTTCCCACCTCTCCTCAGCGTCACCATCAAACAAGACCTCCACCTCACCCGGCCGCAAATCGCCAACTCCAACATCGCCGCTTTGACCGGCACCTTACTCGTACGTTTCTTCGCTGGCCCGCTATGTGATAAGTTCGGACCGAGGTGGACATACATCGCCATCCTGCTTGCGGGATCTATCCCTACTGCCATGGCGGGACTGGTAACCAACGCATCTGGTCTGATCGCCCTCCGTTTCTTCGTCGGGATCCTAGGAGGCACCTTCGTTCCCTGCCAAGTCTGGTCGACAGGATTCTTCGACAAGAACGTCGTGGGGACTTTGAATGCGTTGATTGGCGGTTGGGGGAATGCGGGTGGTGGGATTACGTACTTCTTGATGCCGTTGATATATGATAGTAAGTCATACCACTCCACCAGACCTCATCTGTGACGAGACACGAGCTGACAAGTCTCCCTCCCACAGGCCTGAAAGCCGATCAAAACCTCACCTCACACGTCGCCTGGCGAGTAGCCTTCATCGTCCCGTTCATCCTCATCGTCGCCACCGCCCTCGGTATGCTCTTCCTCTGCGATGACACACCAACCGGAAAATGGAGCGAGCGGCACACCGCCATCGAACGTCTCCACTCCTCCCTCGCCATCACCGGCCGTGAAGTCACCATCCCCGGCTCAATCGACGACAAACCCGCCCCATCATCAAGCGGCACCTCGACCCCTCGCCCGCACCACTCCCGAAACAAAAGACCCCGCCATCACCGAACACGAAGCCGGCCGAACAGTTCACATGAGCCACGGGGAGATGATCGACCTCGCTCGCAAAGAAATCGTCACCCCTCCCACCATCAAACAGACTCTCGATATCCTCACCTCCCCCCCAAACCCTCTTCCACTGCGCAACCTACTTCTGCTCCTTCGGCGGCGAACTCGCCATAAACTCCTCCCTCGGCGCCTACTACCTGCACAACTTCCCCTCCCTCGGACAAACCCACTCCGGTCGATGGGCCTCCATGCTCGGCCTGCTCAACGTCATCACCCGTCCACTAGGCGGCGTCGTCGGCGACTTGATCTACAAATCCACCTCCTCCCTATGGCTCAAAAAAGCCTTGGATCGTCTTCGTAGGCATCGTATCCGGAGCCTTCCTCATCGCCATTGGACTCACCAATCCGATGGATCAAGGCATGATGTTTGGCTTGATCGCGGGAATGGCGTTTTTCTTGGAAGCGGGAAATGGAGCGAATTTCGCGTTGGTGCCGCCTGTGCATCCGAAGAGTAATGGGGTGGTGAGTGGGATTGTGGGCGCGGTGGGGAATTTGGGAGGGGTGTGTTTTGCGGTTTTGTTCAGGTTTCATGGGGGTGGATTATGCGGAGAGTTTTTGGATGACGGGAGTTATTATCGTGGGGATGAATGTCGTGCTATGCTGGTTGAATCCGTTGCCGAAGGGGCAGAGGATGGTGCTGTAGGGTGAGGATTTGGAGGGGGTGTGAGGGTAAGATGGGATGTTCAACTTGGACTAGTAGTGGCAATCGCGACACATCCCAACCGTCCTCGGAAAAGATGAAGTGACCTCGACTGTTTGGGCTGAGCAGTCAGTCGTGCTTGTCAGCCATTGTAGACATGCTATTGTATGTCGAGGTAGCGGGAGTGCATGAGACTACAGCACGGCGACGCCAACGACAAGACTGACAGTCTGCATGTTTCCTTTGTTGATCTGCGGACCGTTTTACGAAAAGAGAAGAGGGTGTTGGAAATTGAAGAGTCGTCATCAGCATCATTGCTGCGAAATGGGATGGATGCTGGCATTCCACTGTTCAAATTCATCCCGCACGAGGTTTGAGGAGTATTTTTTACCGGCACAATCCTGGCTGGGAAGACGTGATCGTGTTTCATAATAAAACAACTCGTGTCGATTTGGAGAACAATCGGCAGGGTCTGGGAAGGCGGATTCCATTGTTCAACAGTGCGTTTCATTTACATCTTCATAATTCAATCTTGACAGCCCGTCCCGATTTCGCTTGGACTGAAAACATTCCATTCTCGTAGCGTGAGCGTTTCCCTTTTTTTCGGAGCTGTGACCGGTCCTCCGCGGCTTCTTCGTGCTTGCTCACATCGAGAAGCTATTCGTTCGCAGAGGCCTCCTTCGCTGTCTCGGTCGTCTTTTCATCTTCGAGGACACTCACACCGCCTCTCTCGCCAGCTCGCTCGTCCATCTCCTCGCCATCTCCCAACACCACACATCCAAGACACCCACATGAATGCTCTTCCTCCTTGGTTTCAGGAACAGGCTCGTCACTCACACCGCCCTCCTCCTCAGTCTTCGCCTTCTTCTTCTTCTTACCCCTCCCCTTCTTGGCCGGAACAGCAACAACAACCTTCTCCCCCTCACTATCCCCTTCCTCTCCACTCCCAACCTCATCACCTCCCTCACCCTCCCCATCCTCCTCCTCCTTGACCACCTCCTTCGGCCGATACTTCTCCCCAAACCTCCCCTCCCTCTTCAACTCCCTCACTTTCCGATTCACCCTCTCCCACGTCCCCACCTCACACAACCCCTCAACCCTCTCCAACAACCCCTCCACATCCCTCCTATACTCCTCCCCCGCATCCACCCACATCACCCCCTGCAACTCCTCCCCCTCATCCCTCGTCAATCTCCACCTCTCGAAATTCACATCCAAGAAATTCTTCACTTTATCACCCGCATAAAACGGGTTCGTGAAAACCGTCTCCTGCATCGGCGCTCCCGGAGGAGTGAGCATCTCGTCGTGTGGGAGACCTTTTTTGGCGACGTGTTCTCTCGTGACGTCGCGGGTGAAAGCGATGAGCAAGTCGAGGCCGGCGTGGCAGAAGGCGGGAAAGGGTTCGAGGGAGTTGGTGGCGGGGAAGGTGGAGATGTAGGCGTGGAAGCGGGGGAGCCATTTGTTGAAGAAGGCGGCGTTTTTCTCGCTGAGTGGGAATGAGGTCGGGGCTGGCGCGCTGAGTTGGAGGGTTGGTGGTTCGTTGGGGAGTTCGGTGCCGGAGTCGATGGGAGTGGCGAGCGCAGAGGGTGGAGATTGTGGGAGGAAGGGCGTGGTGGTGTCGGAGAGGTTGAGTGCCAGGGCGTTGGCGATGGGTGTTGGGTCTTTGGGGATCGTTGCGGAGAGGCCAGTTTCCAGTGCGCCGCCGTTGCTGGTGTGTGGTGGTGACGCTTCGTCTTCCATTGGCATCTTCTTCTTCTCGAACTGGGCAGCGGCACGGGCGGACTTGTAGCGTTTGGTAGGCATGCTGGTGAAGTGATGCAATGTCGACGGGGCTGGTGAAGCGATGCGATGTCGATGAAGCTCGTGAAGCGTTGAGGTGAATCGATATGCGCCGGTAGATGAAGAGACAGTAAGATGCTCGAAGCAAATGTGCTGATCGAGAATGTTGTTTCTCCGCAAAATGATATTCGATCGAAATGTTTGGCTTGTGCGCAGCGTTTGTCGCCGCGCGCGATTGATCGATCCCAGGGTCCATGCGGTAGCGGCGTTGGTTCATTCACTTACGCCTGCGAGCTAGTCGGTTCGGGCAGGAGCTAGTCGATAGATCCACGAGCTCAAGCAGTGGTGTGCTTCATGCACCACTTGTGTATACAAATTCGCCCGGAGAAGGTATCTCGACGTCCCCATGAACGAACGCTCATGGCCCAGACGTGTCTCTCGATCCTCCTTCCACGTCAACGGTTGTCTGCATATGACCACCGTCAATTCCACGCAGGTACCCGAGAATACCCCATCTGCAAACGAGATCCGTCACATTGCAACCAACAGCACGGCAGTTGAGCACTCAGGTCAGCTTCACTTCACGACGCACAAAAAGAAAGAAAAATGAAACAGCTAGTACTTACTTCTTGTCGTCGATCCACGCGCGAAGCTCTCGGCAGTGCAAAAAGGAAGACGACTGATTCACAAAAAGTCCATACATCATCCTCTGCGTAAGAACTATAGACACCACTTCCACCTCGCCTCTCCTCTCCTCTCCTCACCACTCCCCGCACCTCAGCTCTCCTCTTTTTACGAGCGACAACTTTTACTCTTCTAGACATCATTCGTAAACACATCCGTCTCCAATCCGTACACATGTGTCTCGTCAGTCCCTTCATCTCTCACCTTTGATTTGGACGCCGACCATTTCGGCCTCCTCCCGTCCGCACGCTGTTGGTACTCTTTCCTGCTCTCGAGATCCGTCTCGCTGGTGATGGCAAACACCGTCTGCCACGTGCAAGGCGTTCGCAGTCGCTCTGCGGCAGTCATTGCACCGCAGCATGCCCACGCGGTGGCAGCAGGTCTTCGTCCCATCGATGTTTTCATCGGATCGATCGCCAAGTATCTCAAGCAATCCTCTCAGCTTCGTGCCACCGCCATAGTCCTCATCGCTTCTTCCACCGTAGTTTTTCCTCACCCCTCAATCCCTCATCCTCTCATACAACAGAATATACGCCACCTTATTATCCCTCACCCCCTCCTTCCTAGCCGCATTCGTCGGCGTCCTCTTTCCCGTCGTACTCGCTGGCGTCGCAGTCCCATTCGTCCCACCAACAGCAACATTGCTCCACTTCTTCGCATGCCCGTTGACATATCCATTCACTTCTGACCAAGGCTTCTCCTCTTCAGGTTCCTTTTCCGCCTCGTCGAGCCCCTGGTACATGTTGCGCTGCTTTTGCATGTCCGCGTCGGCCTTGTGCTGCTCGAGCGCTTTAGCAAGCAACTTCGGATCCTCCTCTGCGCCGCCTTCGGCCACGTCTTCCGGGCGGATGCGGCGGATGACGGTATCGTCCATGCGCACCCACTCGCGGCTGTCTTGACGCAGAACGTCGACGGTGTAGTGTCCGCCAGCCGCGGATTTGCCGTGGTGGTAGACAACACCCGTGAGGCGGTAGCGTGGGAGGCCGCCTTTGACAGCCAGTCCGCCGCGCTTGGCAGGTGGGAAGACGTCCTTTGGAATCTCGAGTTCGAGTGGGTAGCCGACTTTCTTCCAGATCTTCTGGGTGCCGGTTTGAGAGTTGTCGTATTGGAAGCGCTTGAGGTGGAGAATGAGCACTGGTGGGAGGGTATCGATGAAAACTTGCTTCTTGGCGGTGCTGGATTTGCCGCCGAAGTCGCCGGTGAG
Source organism: Zymoseptoria brevis (assembly GCA_000983655.1). NCBI lineage: Eukaryota > Fungi > Ascomycota > Dothideomycetes > Mycosphaerellales > Mycosphaerellaceae > Zymoseptoria > Zymoseptoria brevis. Next base: position 9,924 of record JYJE01002393.1, on the reverse strand, counting down.
TGTTTCGGTCCGGGTGATGCCCTTCAGAGCGTCGATGATATTGTTCACATGCGGAGCTCCAATGTCGAGCTGCAGTGGTTGGTATGGCTCTAATGTGACAGAGTCTTTCTGTCCAGGGACGCGCAACTCCGAGCGGAGGTGGCCACCGAATATCTTGGTGACCGGTGATGGCGCATCTTGCTGTCCGGCTGTGCGAGTCACGGAAGCCTTCTGCTTGGGGCCGACTTCGAGCCAGCCTTCAGCAATGACTGTATCCGGAGACGTGATGCCGTTCTCCTTTGGCTCATCGATCTGTCCTTGCATGACGTGGACGCACTCATCGTGCAATCCTTCGAGTAAGAATCCGAGAAACTCTTCAGCATCCTGTTGGTGTCCGCGCTGAAATGTGTCAGTATTGCGCTCCTGATTCGGGATACTTGCAAACTCACCCTCATGCTCGCAAATCGAGGCAGCTTCCTAATCACCTCGTAAACATATTCCGGCGTGACGGGATCGCCATACACCTCCAGCTGATCCTGCTTGAGAGTCTTGCGGAGAGCATCCGCCGATTCCGCGTCAGCCAGAACTTTGAACTCCCGCATGAACATAATCATCGCATCAACAAGAGGTGTGTCGCTCTTCATAGAGTGCACAGTTCGCTGGCGGACTTGATCCAAGAAGCTGTAGAAGGGAGCACAAAAGACCAAGACTTGGAGAATCTGAGAATTGTTAACAAGAGCGGCCACGGGACGTCGATATTTCTTCACTCACCGAATTCATATAACACATGTTGCCAGTGTTGACGAGTCCTCTTGGCTCGAGAAACGCCAACTTTGAGCCGCTGTGGACATTGTACTGCTTCAAAGCCTCGGCAAGTGGCGCGGTCTGCGGGAGTTGCAATCCACCATTAGCCATGCCTCCGTTCACGAGCCCGCCTGTAGGTTGTGTCTTTGTGTTACGCTTGACCAGGTCAGCCCACGATTTTGGAGCTGCCTTTGGTGGTGGCGATTGAGGCGCGGTCTCCTCGGCGGGCACCGCAGGAGCGTCCACTGGCTGCTCAGCAGCTTGCGGCGTGACATCGCTGGTGTTTTGCGATGCTGTGTCCTGCCCCGATGTTTGTGGTGGCGTGGCTCCCTTCGCTCTTGAAAGTCCAGGAATGTTCGGAATGGCGATGGCGGTTCTTGTAGAGCTTCGAGCATGCTGCTGCGTGGATTGTGGCTTTGGAGATACCGAAGATGGCTGTGTGGCGGTTGTGGGAGTTGTAGCATGCGCAGCATCACCTTCTGAGGGCGCCTGCGATGTTGCCGGTGTTTCCGGCTCGGATCTAGGTGCGATTGTGGAAGTCTCCGATGCATCATCCTCAGTCGATGCAGCCTGAGCCTCGACTTGGCTTACAGCATTGCTTTGTGTATCTTCAATGCCCGCAGTCTCTTCCGCCGACTTTGCCTCCACTTGTCCAGCCTCACTGGCAACCGTCACAGCATCATCATCTTCTCTTCCTGGCAAGGCTGGCAGAGCTACATCTGCTTTCGGTGTGCGATTGTTTCGTCTTCGTCGTCGGCGATTAGGTGTGCGGGCGAGAAAGTTCGATTCAGTGTCAGGAACAGAGTACCACGGGAGCTGCGTCTGGTCAGTATGGTAAAATTGTCCGATATGGGAGGATGACTCTTACACTCGGCCAAAAAGGTTCGTAGGTTTCCGGCGAAAGCGAAAGAGGATTCTGGGCCGTGGATTGACGTCGCGATGCGGGTGCGGGTGGAGTGGCAGTGCGCTCTAGAGGCTTTTGCGGTTCGAACACAGGTACATGTGCAGACACGGGTGTCGGTACAGACGCAGGCGCAGGAGATTGAGACGCCGCCGGTGCAGGTCGATGCATGTAAGGCGGGATTGGCCTAGGTGATTGTGTTTGCTGTGGAGGTGGTGCCATTGGGTTCTGGTGTCGTGTGACCAGGTTCATAGACTGTGCATGCGGCTGCGAGCTTACAACCATGGGCGATCGAGGTGTATATGGTTGCTGCTGCATCGGCGGAGGTTGCGGCACGTAATGTTGCTGCGGGTAGGGTTGATGCCATCGGTACTGCGGCGGAGGTGGGGGATGCCCGTAGTACTGCTGCGCATGGTACTGTCCATAGATGTTGGGAGGAACCGGAGACTGCGGAGAGTGGTGGTATGCGTGCTGGTAGTCTCGGCGCGGGTGGTGAGGGAGCTGGCCGTTGTAGCCAGCTCCCATAGGCGAGTTGTTCATACCGTCCGCTGGGGGGAGGAGCTTCTCTGCGTGATCTAGGCCGAGGTTGCTGACGGGAGGAAAGAGGATCGGGCGGTGATTGTCGACTGCATTGAGGAGGAAGGTGCGGAATGAGTGGCGTCGATGAGGTGCTCGCGCGGGTGTGATTTGGCTGGGTCTGTTGCAGCGAGGTTGGCCTGTCGTCGGCTCAAATATAAAATGTAAGAGAGGCCGCAGCTCGCTGCCGAAGTGACGCTGCAGTGATTTCGCAGGATGCGCAACAAGTAGACACAGTGGAATACTGTCAAAGACAACCGCTCGACGATGAGAGCGGAGAGGGATCGATTCGAAGGGCGCAAAGATTCGCGTTTGGTGGTCCGCAAAGAGATGAAGCACAAGTGACTTGACTTTCGTAGATGAGGAGTGTTCCGCTTCGCAAGCCGCACGGGCCTTTTCTACCAAGCTTCGGCCTTCAAGCGGAGGATCGTGGATGGGCAACGTCTGTATACATACTCGCAACTACGAAGCAACTTTGAGTGACTTGTATGAAAGATCTGATGGAAAATTGACTGCTGATTTGCGAGCTGCAAGAGCCTCATCGTCAAAGCAGGCGTCCAGCAAGCACAGGCAAAGTCATCGAAGGACAGACCCGCACCATATCACTCCTCGGACGCGAGTCATGAACGGTCATTGTGGTATCAGCTGCCCACTCGATTGCTCAGACTACGACACTTAGTGCAAGGCGTGCACGAAGCTATCGAGAGAAAACTTGTCCAAGCAGCCAAAGTCCTTCGTTCTGCAGTACACAACTGAGACCGAAGTGCGAGTAGTGCGAGATATGTCAAGGCCCTACAGTCTACATTGGTTTCTGCATGCACTGCCTTCCATGAGCTGGGTATATTGTGCCCGTAGAAAGTCTGACGTCGAGTTGTCAAGCCGTTCTCTTCCTCCATGCCGTACCGTGGCCATTGTCCGCCCATCGCTGCGGTCTGATCGGCCATATGTCCTTCATCATCCTCCTCACACGTAATGTATACCCTGTTTCCCGGTCCCTCATGCTTGCGTCCTATTCGCTCTCCTCTGAATACGGTCCAGGGGCATGATCATTGGCCTGCCGTGCCGTGCTTGAGCATTGCGGAATGCTTCTGTGACGATGGGCGAGCTCTCCGTTCGAATGGTTGTTCCGATTGACATGAAGAATCTGTCTCGGTGTCAGCACGACTCCCCAGATCTCCCATGCGCGATTCCTTCCCATACCCAAATGTGGCGGCCGAGCCCAGCATATATTGTCCAAGTGTTCGCATCATGCCTTGAGGTCCAGGACCGAATCGAATGATGTTTGTTGCGCCGAAGATGAAGCCGATACACAGGCCGACAGCTGTGAGACTCGTCGTCAGGATTCGATCAGGGTATGTTGGATCATCGGATGCACGTACTGCCTCCCATCATGGCTCCCATCTTAGCTGTTTGGCATCAGTACAAGCTCTCTTGAACGGGCTTTCTCGATTGCGTACCCTTGTCGAAGGTCGAGGGACCTGACATTCCTCCGGCAGCAGCGACTGGTGGCATCTTGAGCTTCCGTTGGCGTTGGTATCCTCGAGTGAATGTGAGTTTGACAGCTTCGTTATTATGCCGAAGTACCATGAAGTGCTGCAGCTCTCTACTTGTTCACTCTTATGTAAGCAGAGGTCTCTCCGCTTGATCGCCCGCGCCAGCAGCACCAAGGAGGCCGAAAGCAAGCAGCCGTGGCCCGACTAGAACTACTACGCTCGTGTCTATTACGCGGTCCGGCACGCGAGCAAGAAACATCCACTTGCACTCGACACGATTGATACTCGGGTCCGATGTTGTAGTGGCAGCATTTGCTATTCTGTCACCGCTGCGTCGGCCGCTGTTACAGGGCGGCGGCAAAGCCCATCGATACGCCGGCAGACTTCAGACTTCACACACACACACACCCCCGTACTGGGATCTCGACCAGGTCCACCAAACTCATTCCGCGCCCTCGACTTCGACACGCACCGGCTCCTACTGTACGAAATACTGCTTCCGACAACGTCACTGCCACGTTTCTTGCCCTCGACCTCCCACACGAACGCCGCTTCCTACTTCTCATCAGCCGAGACCCGCGTAACGGCCGACCTTCCACATTGCGACCCAGCCCGCACCAGCGACCTTCACACGACAGAACGGCCTTGTAACACCACTTCGTAATCTTTCGGCATCAATTATTCACATTCTGCACGTGCTGGACACGCGAGAGGAGATTGGGGTAGCGCAGCGAGCAATAGGAGGAGCGGCATCAACCACAACAGCAGCGACCTCACATCCTCCGAGTCCAACTCCGAGTACAGCGCACTTCCCGTGCCCCGCCTGGACATGACTGCCGTTGCCTCTCTGAGCTCGTTTCAACCTAATAACCCTCGGTACAATGGCTTCGGCACTGGCGAATTGACTTCTGGCAACATGTTCACACCAGCGGTGCGCAAGACGGCCCAGCGGCAGAGTTCATCCTCATCCATTTCATCTACGGCATCTTCAACATCGACTATTTCCGCGACACCACCACAGACCAACGGTGCTGTACAACCACCGGGAGACCCGGGTAATTGGGCGACCAGGAAGAAACCGACACGAGGATTGTGGCCGCCGGGAAAGGCAGAGCCAGCGATAGGAATATCGACAGCGAGACCACAAGCTGTGAGCTCGGCCGCATCAGGTGCAACAGCTTCATCGGCGGTCTCAGCACTACAGGCACCGCTGCTGCCGTCGCAGCAGATGGCGAATGGAAATGGACAGACGAATGGAGTGCTGCGCGGTGAGGTACAGTCTATGCCGCCGGCAATTCTACACCTCCTGCCGATGAATGGCACCTTTGAGCGCAAGACAATCAACGTGCCGTATGTTCCTGATGTCCTTCGCATTGGCCGACAGACCAACCAGAAGACGGTGCCCACACCACTGAACGGATACTTTGACTCGAAAGTGCTTTCACGGCAGCACGCCGAGATCTACGCGGATCGCAATGGCCGGGTGTTCATACGGGATGTCAAGTCGAGCAATGGTACCTTTGTCAACGGCATGCGATTGAGTCCCGAGAATAAAGAGTCGGAGCCACGAGAATTACGCGAGCAGGATGTACTGGAGCTGGGAATCGACATTGTTTCGGAAGATCAAAAGACGGTCGTGCACCACAAAGTTGCCGCAAAGGTGGAGCATGCTGGAATTTATGGACAAGGGCCCGATGCTTTGAATTTTGGCGATCTCGATCCTAGCGCTGGTCCGGGCTTGATGGGCCCGCATCAGCTTCAACTTAAGAGGAGTAATAGTTCGGGATCGATGGCTGGACGCGGTGGTATGAACCAGACGGCGATGAACATGGGTGGGCTGAGCCAGCCGCAACATATGCGGAACTGGCTGAATCCGATCACGACCGAGCACATTGTGAAGAAGCTGAATGTGAGAATTGCACGCTATCATCTCAAGATCGAATACTGACCACTTCTAGCACGAAATGAGACTCGCGATGCAGCAATCACAAGAGATTGCACGGGCACGGCAAGCCATCGAGGCCTTACTGGGCGGCAAGATCGAACCGCCTCCGCCGGAGAAGAAGCAGAGCTCGGACAAGTCCAGGTCATCTTCCGCCAGGTCGAAAGTTGATCTCAAGACGCACTTCTCAGAACCTCCAGCGCCTCCACCACAAGCACCTCTACCGGAGAAGCCTGATGTTGCGCGAGCCCTAGCCGATCCACTGATACAACCTCTACTACGCCGAACGGACACTGCACGACCGCAATCGGGCAATGTTTCCCCGACTCGGATAGACCACTCCGGCGACATCCTACGACTCTGCGAAGAACTGAAATTAGCAAAAGGCGAACTCAGCAATCAAAGCGAGCGAATGAAGACTCTCGAGAACGAACTTGCCCAGGAACGCACAGCTCGAGAAAGCGCAGAGTCGCGAGCCGAGCAATTGCAAGAAAGCGAAACCGAACGAGCTGACTCTCCGACCAACGGCGGCCACCCCAGCGCCGAGAGCAGTCCAAATGCAAAAGACAAATCCCACGCTCCGGACCTCGAAGCCCAGGTGGATCGTCTACGCGCGTCAATGGATGAAATGAAACAACAAATGGAAACATACCGCCAACGCGCCGAGTCCGCCGAAGCCGAACGCGATGAAGCTCGGCAATCCCTAGCGGAAATGGTCGAGCAAAAACGCAAAGAAATTGCCAAACGCTCCAGCAGCACAAATCTGCGAGCACAGTCCAAAGGCCGACGATCGCGCTCGAAACCACCACCACAAGTCGACGGCGCAGCTGAGCCAAAAGGTCGCGCGATGGAGCCCCTGCCGACCAGCAGACCGACGTCAGGAGCGTTACTTCAGCGTGCGGGCGTTGAGGACGGCAGGCCGATTACACCGGAACAGGCGAAGTTACTCACGGCATTCTTGGCGCAGGAGGTGTTGACGCCTGGGTCCAAAGAGGCGAGTGCGTTGACTCGAGATGGGGCGTTGCTTTATTATGGCTCGCCCTATGCTAGTTTTGCGGCGGTGGTCGTTGTGGGGTATTTGGCTTTGACTTATATCAACAGTTGGCCGAAGTTGGAGAAATGAGAATGGGTGGGAAGAATTTGAGGGATGATGGGAAGGTGAGATGTCTTGCCATGGAGGCACGCGGTGCTCAGTGCGGCGCCTCCGAGCTGGACGAGCGTGAAGATGACTTTGTCATGGTGAGACCGCGCCTCTGCTGGCACGATCCTGGAGTTCCCACTGGCGCGATGTCGATTTGAGGATTTGGATTGAACGCGAGGACTATCGGGCCAGTCGGTTATACCAGAGGCTCGACCGAGTTGTCCTTTGGTCACACGATCAAGCGAACCCGGCGATGATCGTTCCATCTCCAAGCACGCACCGATCACACGCTCAGCAAAAGACGCCGAGACGAGGAAAGGCATAACGAGCTCAGACAAAGTCTTGCACAATACCGAAGGGAGTGCAAGATTCGGCCATGACGCGAGGAGAGCGGCGACAGTCTGCGCCAACTGCGCCAAATGCAACTGACACACACTCCGGACCGACCTCCACATGGTGGTCCTTTACGACACACACGACGACGACATTTTCTTGCTTGGGCATTGGGAGGACGGACAGGCATGGGCACAGACACGCACAACTTGGGTTTTCTTTGTTGTACATACTCGGCATTGGGTGGGAAGCATCTAGTGTTGAGGTCGGTGGGTGAGGTTGGACTTTTGGTGGCGTTTGATGAGGTTAAAAAAGGAAGTATGGGAGTGTGATAGCTGCAGGCGATAGGCAGGATAGCGGAGTGAGATCTGCTTGTTCTCGTGTTGCTTTCACAGTTCTTGTCGTTTTTCCTTTCGCCACAGTCGCTTGGAGGTTCTTCTATTGCATTGCTGACAATACCTTCCTATGGTACTTTCTAGCTACCCTGGCCTGGCTACGTCGGAGCTCTTGCTGTTTCCCGCTGCATCGGGCAAAACAGTGTAGGTAAGCAGACCATGACCATGATTCATGCACACATCCATCGCGAGCCTTCCCGGTCGAAGCTCCCGGGAGCACCTCTTCTAGCATCTCAGCTGTACGAAATCCATCCTTCTCCCTTATTTCTGCTTCATCAACACTCCTCTACACCTTCACACATCTCAATCAATCAATCAACCCCAAGCACCCATGTCCTCCCCACCACCCTCCAACAAAACTAGCCTCTTTCCCCAATACTCTTCCCTCCTCGTCGGAACCTGGAAATGCATCTCCTTCCACCTGTACTCTATCCCCTCCTCCCCCTCTCCCTCCCAGCCTGCCTCCCTCCTCTCCAAACCCCACGGCGACACCCCTCTAGGCCGTGTCTCCATCTCCCCCACCGGCTGGCTCGCCGCTCACCTCTTCACGCCCTCCCATCTCTCTACCCTGCCACCGGATACATCCTGGCAAACTGCTCCAAACGAGGACGTCGCAAAGGTAGCGCGGGGACTAGGGATGTATTGTGGTTTCATGGAGGTGTTTGAGGATGAGGAGGAGGGGAGTCTTTGGTGGAGGACGACGGTGGAGGTGGCTGCGGATCCGGGGATGATTGGCGGGAGGGAGGAGAGGAGGGTTAGGTTTGAGAGGGAGGATGGGGAGGGGGAAGAGGGGAGGGAGGTAATGGTGTTGGAGCCGATGAAGGAGTTTGTGGTTGAGGTGAGTTGGTATCGGGGGGGAGGGGTTGGGTGGCGTTGGTGCTGACTGATTGATTTGTAGGATGGGACGAAGGCGAGGGCGGTGTTGAAGTGGGTGAGGATGGATCCGAGGGAGTAAAGTCTTGGTGTTGCGATGGAGTTGTCTGATCGGGACGTGTGTACCTTTCATATACGGCACCACTTTGCTGTGGTGCTCCACCACTCCTGTCAATGCTGATGAAACGACACGATGCTCACCATCTTCCACCAATTTTCCGCGGCGCGATTGCGCCGACGACGAGCTTTCGCGAGAATTCATTCCCTCGCACAGCTGAGTCGCTCCAAGCAAAGATCCGGTCTGCACCTCCTTCTCCCACCTCCTCCGCTGAACAATTCACTGACAAAAGCACACCACAGAAAGCCCTGCAAGACCAAACAACCAAACGTGAAATTCTCCGCTCATCTCCCAGTCGATCAACCCCGTGATCTGGATACTCGCCTCGTCGGAGTGGTCCACCATGATGTTGGCTGGTCGGAAGTCGCCGTGGATAAAGAAAATGTTTTGCTTTCGAGGCGGAAAGGTCTGTTTCCGGAGGAAGTTCCCGTATACGGTGTCCTTCTTGCGAGCATTGCCGTACATGAAGTCCCAGAGCTGTTCCGTCGAGTAGATTGGAGCATCACTGGTACGTATGTGTCTGCGGAAGTCTTTGCAGCCTTGACCGCCGAACAGGTATGGACATCTGATCGGGGCCGCAATGGCTCGCGATAGCTAGTCTGCATGCCAGACCAACCAGCAACGGCATTATACATTGGCATCGCCGAGTCAGCATCCAACATCATCCACGCCTTCCTTTGCCAGCTCGAAACATCAGGATCTTCAGCGGAGACTGCTTTCCTTCATGACCTGCGCGCCCGCATACATCGTACGGACAGCTGCCCATGCGATGGCGTATAAGAGCCGATCCGAAGCTTAGTTCTACTTCCGCTCTCCAACAATGATGGCGTCCTGTACGGCAGTTTAGGTCACTACCTCAATTCTCATTTTCTTACAATAACAACACTACTACCACTATTGTCGCCAATTGCTTGTATTGTCGCTATAC